>VXAY01003855.1:508771-594458 GCA_013399855.1 Oxyruncus cristatus | reverse complement strand
CCCGCCGCTCCCGCTCCCCCGCCGCGCGCACGCGCACACGGGCCACGCGCCTCCTTCCCAGTCCCCCTCCCCTCCCAGCCCGCGCCGATCCCAGGTCACGTGGCCCCCGGGGCGAGGCGCGCCCCCGCAATCCGCCGCCAGCGGGAGCGCGCGTGCGCGTGCACGCGCTGCACCAACGGCCGCCGCTTGGCGCAGTTCGCACCCGGTCGAGCGCGGCTCTCCCGGATCCCCGCTCCCGTCCCGCCCTCCATCCATCCATCCTTACAGCTGTACGTGCGTCCGTCCTGCCTCGGGTGGCGCCGGCCCCCGCCGGGCCTCTCTCGAGGTAAGCGGGAAAGGGCCGCTGCCGCCGGGTCGGCTCGGGGCGGGGTGTCCGCGCCTGGGTGCGGGAGAGAGGCGGCAGCGCCGGGCGAGCCCGGAGGGCTGCCGGGGGCACAGGGAGGGAGGGACAGAGGGACGGACGAACGGAGGGAGAGCGTGGCAGGGCCTGCCCCGGCTGCCGGGCCAGGCTTGCTCCCCGCAGAGGGCTCCGAGCAGGGCACGACGAGAACCTCCCCGGAACCGTCGCTGGGAAGCGGGGCCGCCCGGGCGGCGGTGCCTGCGTTCCCTCCCCGCCGCCGCCCGCGGCTGCCGCAGCCCAGGCTGGCGGAGGGAAGGGGAAGCATCCCCTGCCGTGCTCTGGCTGCCCGGTGTGCCGCCGGGCAGAGCGGGGGCGGAGGCTGCTGTCCCGCTGGCCCCGCGGGTGACGCCCGGCGCTGCCGCCCCGCCGCGACACGGGGGCGGCGGGACCGCTCGGGAACGCCGGTGTTCCCGGCGCTGCCTGGCGGTGCCGCTCTGGGATACGCGCCTTGCCATGCCTTGCTGCCCAGCGCCTTCCCCTCCACGGGGGGATGCATTTCTCAGTGCGTTTCCTAAGCTGAGGCTGTGACCTCGCGCTCCTGCGGGGCATTCTGCCCCTGCCTTTCATGTTTGTCCCCGCGAGTCTGAGGGGTCTGAAGTGGCACTACTTTGCCTGATTTTTTTTTTTTTTTTTGGTGTGTTTGTACGTATTTGGAGTTTTGCCAAGTTTATGTCTGGTTTAATTTGTGTGAACTGCGTTTTTCTTCTCCTTAAGGGGTCACTGAGTGCATGTGGTAAGCACCAACGATTTTTAAAAAAGTAAGGCAGTATGCCGTTTAAACCTGTGCGTTTTCATCCAGCAGAATGNTTTTTTTTTTTTTTTTGGGTGTGTTTGTACGTATTTGGAGTTTTGCCAAGTTTATGTCTGGTTTAATTTGTGTGAACTGCGTTTTTCTTCTCCTTAAGGGGTCACTGAGTGGTAAGCATGTTGGTAAGCACCAACGATTTTTAAAAGAGTAAGGCAGTATGCCGTTTAAACCTGTGCGTTTTCATCCAGCAGAATGATGTCATCAATATACCTGTGTTGTGGCTGCACTTTGTACGTGCATATCATCTGGTTACTTTTCCCCCCCCAGTCAAAATTCCATTGTTGTTACGAGAGAATTTGCTAGCAACATCCCATTATGATATATGATATTATTCAGGGTACTGACAGAGAAGATGATACAAAATCCTGCAGAACTTAGGCTGTAGAATCACAGAATATCCTTGAGTTGAGTGGCCCACAGGAATCGTCGAAGTACAGCTCCTTGGGGGCTTTTTGTTTGTTTTTTTTTGGTTTTTTTTTTCTGTTTTGTTGTTGTTGTTTAGTTTTTTGTTTTCTTTCATTGGTTGTTTTGGGCCTTTTATACTTTTTAATAGTGTTTCCAGGACAATTTTGCGTACTGAGCGCTTAATATTTCAAAATACAAAAAAAATTATGGTGTTACATACATTTTAAGAATGTACAGGTATTCACTGGTTGTAATGAAAAGTCCTAAGTCTCAAAATGCCTTGACTTTGTGTTGGGTAAGTGTGGGCATGTCAGTCACTCTGTAGATACCTAGCCATTTTTTGTATGCATACCAGGCAGCTAGCTCCATCCAGCCAGGGCCAACAGTTGTGCCTTCTGTCCTAGCCCCTGCTATAGTTCCCTTACATCCCAGAACATACGGGAATGTAAACAGTTCTGCTGTCTCTTACTAAAATCAAGGACGATCTCGTTACTTGAGTGATATAAAGGAATGATCTCCAAGGTGCTCCCTAAAAGCCTATTACTGTTACATAATAGAATATTAAACTGGTAGGCTAAAGTTAAAAAGTTTCTAAATGAACTCAGGATGTCAGAAGCTTTGACTGATATGCTGTATTACGTGGTGTTATTCTGAATTGCAATAGGAGTAACTAGAGAGTGCTGAATGGCTCTCCTTAGCAATTAAAATATTGACTTTTAAGCCTGTAGCATTTAGCTTTTCAGTCAGATATACCAAAATGTTTGGGTTTTTTAGTGGCCTGTAAAAAAAAATAGAGGTGGTGTTCAAACTTTGTCTTATTCTTGGTAATTAAGGTTTTGGTTTGTAGATTTTTTTCTTATTGTTTACTTGGAAGACATTCACCTAAAATGTTGCAGTTTCTCAGAACTTTTTTCAGTTTTCTCACTACTTCCAGCATTACCTTCCACTAGTGTATAGTCTTGATTAATTATGGGGAAATCTACACTGCACTTACTGCACTTGATGCCTCGTTAGGTATCTTGAGGTCCTGCGCAGCCCTTTTTTGGATTACATGCTTTATGACTTGGTCTCTGCTGCAGACAACTTGGAATCTGGAGCAGATAAAGCTGAAAGGGTTTTGTTGAAAGCCACATTGGGAACCTCTGTCAAAGAGAGAGAGGTTAAATTAATTGCATTTGTTTCTTTCTTTCTGGAAGATGCTCACATGGTTAATACTCTAGATCACAATTTTATGTTTTTCCAATCTTGCATCATAAGTGCAAGACCACAGCATTTAGGAAAACAGTTTCTTACAGTCAGTGTGTGATCATAGAATCTCTGTGCTTAAGTTATAATTTCTAAAAAATAAGATTTTTTTTTTTTTTTGTAAAATACTTTAGATGTAAGCCAAAGCTAACTTTTAATCATTGTTTATATCATGAATTACCAATATGTTCTACGTAACTGTCTGAAAAGGGATGAAAGGACACCTTCTGGTATGAGATGCAGTGCTGCATGTTCCAGATATCCATAGTGAAAAAGCTTTCAGAATTATACAAAACAGTGGGTGATATGTTTGTGATCAAATTTAAGTCTAAAGTGTATGTGTTAGATGTCTTCATCCCATTCTGGGCACATTCTGAGGAGATAGCATCGTAGCGTCCTGTATCCCAGTAATTTTTGTATCTGGCAGCGCTGATCAGGAGCATGTTTTCTGTGCAACTTTGATCTCCTTGAAGTTACAGTTTAAGGTGCTACAGTAATACAAAGATAGTATCTCCCTCTTATATATGTAATTTTAATTGTACATCAATTATCCAATTAAACCGTAGTAAAAATGTTGCTGCTTTTGCAAAAATGTTTCACTTAAAAATGGGTTAATCTGCCTAGCTGCCGTCCCATCTTGCTTGTTACATTAGTGCTTGCATTTCAATTTGGGCAGGCAGACTGATTTAATATGAAACTGTCATACTAAATCAAGCCAGATTGTCTTTGTGCTTAAGGTCAAAGCTTAAACACACTTTTGGGGGCTTTTTTTTTTCCTTGTATTTATATTTCAAGGGAAATTTGAAGTAAAGAATGCTAGCTTCCCTTTCCTAGTTAAATATTTCCTTTTTATCAGTTTGTTTTAGCTTTGCACTAATGTAATTTGATAGTAGCTGCCAGTTGTCCCGAGTCACTAATTTTCCCAAAACTAAGGGACACTTCCTCATTGCTTCTGTATGTGCTGAGTGAACAGATAAGATTTTTAGCTGAGGAACTGGCCCATTTCTTTACCCAAAGTCTTAAATTCAATACCTGAGATGTAAATATGTGAAGTAATAGTAAAAAAGTCTCCATTGTATCAGGTGACATTTTGGTGTTGGTCTATGTGGCTGAAGCCAGCACATGCTAAGCTGGTCTTAAGTGGTGTCTTTGGGTTTACTCATCTTTTTTTAGACTGCATAACTGTCTCCTCAGGAAATGATCTTCTTCTGAATTGATGGTTAAGAAAGGCCTTTTAAAGGAAGTGTGTAAAGGATTCTTTGGAAAATTCTTTCAAATAAGTACTTCCAATAAGGAATTGTAGCTGAGATGCAATAGAAATGGAAGTAATTGACTCTCACTTGGCTAACAATATAATTTAATTTGTGATGCGAACTGAAATAAATAATGATTTAAAGAAAAAAAAAAAATAGTTACTGGTGACTTTAAGGCATTCATTCCCCAAATGAAGAAAGTGTGCCTGTACAGACAAACAGGAAATCTGTGAGGCCACTTTACAGGCTTGTCATGTCCCATACTGACAGTGCAGACACGCTGTTGTGTCCTAGGGGTGAACAGATCCTTCAGACAGATGTGATCTCTGTGGTCATTATATAATTAATTACATTACCTCAGTGATGCAGGTAGGTTGGGTTCGGTGAATGAGTAAGCATATACCACTTTGCTCAGCTATATCTTAATTTTTCTGTTACAAACATCTCATGTAAATACCTTTGCATGGGAATTCTGTAAGACTAGGATTTTTACCCAATTTATTAATAATACAACCAAGTCCTTTATGCAAATTAATTTTGTTTTATTTTGGTATATGTACATCAGTTGAACAATACGGAGAATCTTTGAAGTAAGAAAAAGGTTTCTTGATTATATACACTATATTTAGAACTTTCTGGATATTCCATAGATGTATTTCTCAGAATAAGTGTTGTTTCTGTTCTTTCTGTTCAACCTGAAAATATGTTCTAGTCTCAAATATTAATATTCATATATCCATTCTAAATGTAACCAAATTGTTCACTGCTAATAGATCAGGATATATTTCATAAGTGCACACATGACTGTCTTCTTTTGCTTTGACTTCTGAATCCTGGAAGGTTGCAAGAAAATACGAATATTCCTGAGGCATATTGGTGCCTGGAAAGAAACCTTGTTAAATTGAGAAAATAGAGAAAGGGATCGCTCATTAGGGAAATGCTTAGTGCTTTTTAGAAACATACAGGAAAATCTTCATGTGCTTTCTCTCGCCTCATGCAAAAATGAGATTGATGGAGTTTCTGTTCAGAAGCATTGATTTCTGTGTTGTGTGTCTGGAAATAAGTTCAGCCAAGGATGGTGTAGCTGTAGGAGAGTCTGTGTTGCTGGATATACATCCATCCATGTGTGGCAGATGCTGGTGTTGCATATGCCTGTATAGATTCCAAAGGTCTGCACTCTTGGATTAGCCAGTTACGTTTTTTAAGTACCTCGAAAGAAGTTAAGGTCTTCACATGCATAAGAACATTTTGTGTGCGTGTAACTCAAGTTTTTGATTGAACTGATAATTTGAACAATAAAAATCAATTTATCAGCTCGTAAAATATTCTTTGTCCTCTCTGACGTTCTTTTGTAAACAGAAGGAAAAAAAAAAGGAAAATGCTCAAATTAATACCAGGACAGATACCATAACACTGAAATAAGATGATTCTTAGCAGATCATACAGATACAACTGTTGACACATTATGAAAGGGCCAGCTCCAAATAAACTGCAGATTTCCTTTCTTGCTATTTTTTCTTGGTGGTAAATTAGTACTTAAGTTGCACTGAAAAATACTCTGATTTGAATGGCTGCTGATTTCACCTGACAGGAGATCGTGAAGGCATTGAATTTACCATCTTGTAACATAGGTAAAAAACTTGACATTTTATTCTTTTTTAACCACCAGTTGAGTGAACAATACATTGCTTTTGTATCACTAGTATTTCTCTAACATTTATTACCTGCTTTAATTCTTGTACCATGCTATTATCACTTGTGACAGGGCTTTTTTATTATTTTTATTTTTTGGACAGCTGGGAATTGCAGGTAAAAGCAGGTAACACTGCCCGTTAGTATTTTTCAACATTATTGAGCAGAATTTCATTTTTAGTTGCATGTAATTTGCTAAAACTGGAAGACTTCGTTCCAAGGTATGTTTCAGCTTCCTTCAGCTTTTATATGCAAAACTTTAGCAGGTATATTCACTTTTTTTAACAAGAAGTGACACTTGGTATGTTTCCACTCCACTAGAGGAAAAACTCTAGCTGTTTTCTCTTAGAAAAATTCCTGAGTTGATTTCAGAAGGGGTCTAAGGCAGGTGGTCTGCTGTTATTCATGTCTAAGTTTAATTGAGTAAAGTTATTAAACTTTGAATTGGGTTTGAAAGTCCACATAGAGAATGGATAGACTTTTGCACTTTAAAGTATCAGAGATGTTGTACTGAATGTGTTTTAGCACTATCCGGAATGAGCAGAGCTTTATTTCCAGTTTCTGTAAGCAGATGCTTCACACCAGGGCTAGGATCAAGAACTTGGGCACAGGAAAGTGTTTTTAATTTCTACAGGAGAACAGGAAACTCCTCCACTTTGTCTGCACCCAGTAGGCAAAGTGTAAAAGTGCATGAAAATAACCAAGTGTTCTGGAATTTTGGAATCAGTTGAGGCATGGGGAGAGAGGACCTTTTTCAATATCAGGATGGGGAGTGAGGCTGAGAACTGTCATGGCCCATGCTGGCATTGAGAACTGTGGTGCTTAAGTCTTGGTTGATAATGAGTAAAATTGTGTGGGACAGGATGGGGAGACATTTGGAACATTAACAAAGGTTGTCCTGTGCTTGCCCTATCTGTTAGGATATGTTAATTAGAGAAGGATTTGGTCCATTCATTTATCTTGGTGTATTTATTTTAATCTATGTGCGAATTGGGATTGTGTGCTGATAGAAGCTCATGTCTTTAGGATTTCTGCTTCCTTCCTTCCGGAACTTAGAATGACATGTACCAGTGAAAGCCCTGTATGGGGAAATGTCCTGTAACTTTTTTCTGGCCACGTTTATTCTGCGGTTCCTATACAGTACAATCAAATCACTAAAATGTGGTTTTCACAGGCAGTCAGAGCTTTTTTTTTTAATGACCATCTGGGGTATGTAAATCTGATTTGCAACTACAAATGTAGCCTATTGAAGCAATGTTTTGAATATGCAAAGAGGTAAAAAAAAGGAGGGAAAATCTGAAAAACCAAGTTCTAACTGTGCTAAAACTCCCTGTATTTTTAATTTCTAATCTCCTGGCCTGAATTTTCTATTGCATAGTTGAAAAAAATACTCCCATTTCCAAAATGCTATAAAACTAAATGAAATGCAATCAAATATATTATGAAGGTTGCTGTAGAAGAGTACATTTTAAAAACGGAATCATATTTCCCATCAAGGATTTTGACTAAAGATCAACAGGATAAAATATGTGGAATCACAAAGAGCAGATCCAAAAAAGACCATGGGATGGTGAATGATCTTTGTCAGCAGTATTAACTTGCATGAGGCTGTTGGAAAAACTCCTATGTGCTTTCTGAGACTAAACCACAGTAAAATCTACCTACACCAATGAGTTTCTTTAAGGTTGCTTGGAAAACATTGCTTCTAAGACTTCCAAATTTGAGGTATTTGCTTTTCAAAACTGAAGCTAATTTTCCTGTGTAAATTCTAGTAAATAATACAGTGCTTAAACTTACTCAGCAGGAATTATATTTTACTTACCTTATTAATATTGAGAAATAAAAGACAAGGAGGCTAACTAAATGTGCAAAACTTATTAGCTGCCTAAATCTTGCCTTGCTGCAGTGTCCACAATTTTATCTGTATTCTAGAAAGTCTGTTTTCTAAAACACA
Organism: Oxyruncus cristatus; assembly: GCA_013399855.1. NCBI lineage: Eukaryota > Metazoa > Chordata > Aves > Passeriformes > Cotingidae > Oxyruncus > Oxyruncus cristatus. The sequence goes on along the minus strand of VXAY01003855.1, from coordinate 586,701 downwards.
TTTAGAAGCTTTGAGAAAAATAATGTCAATCTGAAATACTGAAAAATATGGAAATGGAATAGATATTTTAGAAAGTTGTACACAAAAAAACCCCCCAACATAAAGCTAAGTGAAAAATGTTTGAAAAGAAACACTGGTTTACGAATCTGGTTTCCATTTTGCTCATAACTGTGTGTTTTATACAGTATTTTAATGGAGCACACGTGATGAGGGAATGATGAACGCATAGGGGAAATCTGAGTGTGTCTAATAATTCTTAATATCCTTTGACAGTACTTGTTGTGTTTATTAACAAACAAGTAGTTTTTCCTGGGAAGAACCTAGTTAAGTATGAGCTTACTCGGTGTATGGTAAAAGGCCCAGAGATTGTAACAGCTTATTGCAACCTTACTGCAGACATAGCAGTCCCAAGACTCAGTTTAGGAGTTTGTCATTGAGACTGATTTAGTTTTGGCTTTGAGTGTAGTTCATTAATTATTTTGGAAACCTACAAGCCTTTTGGTTGCATCAAAAAATGTGATTCATTGTCCTCTCATCAGAGTCTAATACATGAATTTACTTAGGGGAGGATAGAGTGGAGTTAGTAATAGGGTCCTGGATTATTTTTTCAACTTGTAATTCTCTGCAGTGTTCTGAGCAGACACTCTGAAGCCCCCTGGGGGTGGGAAGGAGGTGCATGGGTTTAGGGTAATGAAAATGTGCCTGTGTTGAGGGAATATTGATGGTCCTCAGAGAGTGTCTCTCCCATTCAAGGACAGAATTGTTTCTGTATACTGCTACTCTTTCTCAGTTATTTCACCTATCCATTATATTATTTAGAGAAGTAATGACATTTCAGAATTCCTCAGATCAAAAATTAATTCTTATTCTCAATCATGGAGCTAATTATACAAAAAGCTTCTATATATTGTCCACATGCTCGAATTACGCTGCTTTAACAATTCAGTTTAAAGAAAGCAAGAAAATGTTCACAGGAAAAAAGTTTATTTTGGTGTGCATTGAGGTTTTTTATGGCTAAGTATAAACTTGATACCAGGTCAGTTGTCTCTTTACTATTATAATGAAGTTTTGAAGAGGGGGGAAAACAGCCCAAAACCACCAGACCTTGAAATGTTGTCAAATTTGTTGTGTCAGACGTGACTGGCTACTGCAGTGACGCCATCGGCAGAGGGAGCAGCACATGGAGAGGCAGCAGACAGTCTTGAATTAGATGTGCACAGGCTGAACTAGGACTTTGAGTGCTGCTACCAGTGGTAGAGGTTACAACAGTGGGTGGGTGAAAAGTCTTCAAGTGAGCTATTGTAGACTTTACCTAAGAATCATTAACTAAATCCCTGTTTTCGTGGGAGCTTCAGCTGAAGTCACGTGACGTGATGTAAACCAAGATCATTACCTATCAGTGCAAACATATGGCAAAGTCTGCCCATGTTATTACTTATCTCAGAGCGCCCAAGGGGGCTGTGACATTTCAAGCAAAGCCTATTGGTGAGGAAGTTTCTAAGTGAGCTTTCTTAAAGAAGCACTTCCTTTTTAATCATAGTACTACGTGGGAAAGGATATCAAGCAGTTTTCTCTAAGAGACCAGAAGATTTACATAATTTTTCTGTTTCTGTGGAAAGAGAAGAAATGCTGCTACAACATTCTGTTATGCCTGTAATTTTTGCATTTACCTGTATTGTGAAAAGTTAGTTTCCTGTTTTCTGAGATGCATTTCTCAGAAAAGGATGTTTTTGAAGATGATTCCAGTAGAAGTGATCCTGCTGCCCATGAAAAGGTTCCTTCTGGAATCTTGGTGAGTGTGATAGATTTATTGCTAAGCATGAGTATGTAATTTCCTGTAGCACAGTTTAAAATCATGAAAATTGACTACCTATATTTATTAGTGTATATACAGTATAGTGGAAGCCTTTACTTAGGCATTCAACAGACTTACTTTGTTTCCCATTTTTGTTCCATAAGTGCTCTCTGCAGTACTAGGAGGAATCCTAAAACCCCAATTAAAATCTTTACTTAAGAGCAAAGAGGTTTTTGTTGAGTAGATCTAGTGCTACAGTAGTCCTCTTTGACAGGGTCATTTTTTCCCTCCAGTCTTTTCTTGGTACAAAATGGAAACTAGTAAAACGCTTGCTCAAGATCTTCTCTGCTTAAGGAAAGCTTCTGCTTCATAAATCTATATACATGCAAATACAGGCAAAATGAGATAAATTGAGGTAAACCACTGCTATGCATGTTTTTTATTTTGTTTTTCTACCTAAGCTCTTGAAACAAATGCAACTTCTTTGCTGTGTACATCATGTGGCATTAGACTATGCTTTAATCCTCTAAATGTATCTCAAAATAAATGGGACATATGAATGTCTACGCTCTTGTAAGATAACATCTGCATTTAATTAACTTTTTTTTTTCAGTGATTGTTAAAATTCATGCCCTCTAAAACTGTAGCTCTCTAGAGCAATCTGACAGCTTGCCTTGAGTAACTTGACCCTTTTTGTGTTGTCGAACTAGGAATTCGTAGTATTCATATTCATATGCATGCACTTGTATAAAAGGTGTTGGCTTTAAGAACACAAAAAATGCAGATTACCATTACTAAAACAGTACTCCAAATGCACAGAAAACACAACTTTGTGGACAGGCTTTTGATTGTATCTTGCCCCTGTATATGGATATTACTGAATAACATTAAAAATTTGTTCAAGAAAACATGTTGTTCTTGGGGCAGTCAAAATAACGTCTTTGTTAATGGTACGGAAGTATAATTCCTATCCACAAAACCTCCTGCTTTGGTTATGCTAATGTAAGCATTTCCTGGTAATGAGTTTTGAAAATTCAGCTGTCTGTCATGTTGGACATGTTAGATACTTACTCTGAGGTGAAGCACTGTTAAATCATATTTTCTGAGAGCCATTCCTCATTGCTGTAACATGAGGAAGTCAACCAGCATATGCAGGGTTAATTTTAGTTTAACTGATTCAAGTATTTTATAGACAAAGGAACAGAATTTGATTTATTGAACTTCTGAAGTAGATATTTTCTTATTTTGCATTTAGTTTTATGCTCTCAAAAAAGGAAAGACAAAAAAACCAAAGCAGTTTCAGTTTCTGTCTTTTGCAGTGTAATGGCTTCTTGCCAGAAAAAAAAATATTTTTATGATATGACAGAGAGATTCCTTTCCCCATTCAAATTACAGCTGCACTTAACTTAGTAGTATTAACATATTCAGCAATTAGAATTTTTGCAAACTAGGTAGTATTGCATAAACATTCAAAAAACAATCTCTCTGGAGCCTCAGAAGTCACAAAGAGTGTTTTTATGCTTTGAGACCTCTGGTATTCCTAGCTTTTTAATTTGCTATTGGAGAAGAATAAATAGTAGTGAGCTGCATTAACTTTAGCTTTTGTTCAGAGTTCTGAATTTGACTGCATCAGGCAGTGTATAGACTCTGGATGCCAAAAGAAATAAAAGCTAAACAGTATTTTGAAGTACTACTGCATTGCTCTTTTTTAACTTGTCTTTTCCATCAGGCTTCTGTCTTGAATTTCAGAACTGGAAATCAACATGCTTTTTAGGTTCTTATAGCAGGTTATGAAGGCATACTGCTCTCTGCTTTCAAGGAAACATTATTTAAGAAATGTTTATTAAACATAAATAGTGTTATCAAGGACATACTTTGTCTTACTAGTTATTCTGTGATCAGGCTATTTCTATTGCATTTCCAAGAATTAACACAGTAACACTTTATGCTGTTCTTCTATAGGCAGATTCAGTACTGCTCACCACAACTTTTCGAACAATATACAATAAAATTTAAGAAAAACAAACCCAAACCAAATCCTAACCCCCAGATTTTAAAATCACATGTTTCTCAGGTATGTAGTGACACTTCATTTCTATTGGATAGTTTTCTTGTTACAGTTTGAACCTTCTTATATAACATGTTTATCTTGCAAAGCAAACCATTATGTTAAAAGCGGAACTGCAACCTGATAAGCAATAATGTACAGTAGTTTATTACCTTTATCTGCAGTTTTGTTTCTTACAATGTACAAAACAACATTTGCATTAAGACTTGGATCATAAAAAGCTTCTTTCCTAATCAGAAATGTTTTTAATACTCAGTGGGTTCAAAAGTTCATAACTTTTTCACATGTAAGAGTGAAAAAGTTACAAACTTTCACATGTAAGAGGTTATCCTGTTTAGGTATGATCATAGAAGTAGCTGTGCTGTGAGCTACAGAAATGTAACTGATACCTTTAGAAGAGATATTCTTGCTACAGGATGTTCTTGCTACAGGATAGCAAGAAGATATGTAAAATGGCTGAATACTTTGGTCTTGTGTAGGTTTTTTGGTCACTTTCTGTGGTTAGACAAGATCAGTTAGTATATATGTGAGAAAAAACTAGATTATCATCTGAACTCAGTTCTTGGCAGATGGTGTGAAATTATGATCTTTTTAAAAGTCACTACTTAAATCATAGGGAATTCCTTGCAAATGCCCACTTCTCAAATCCTGTTCATTGAAATCAAATATATGGAATGGAGATTCTAATAAGGACTTTTATTCCTGATTGTGTCAGACATTTCTTTTAACGAATTCGGTCTCTTAGGTGACATGAAATCAACTTTTCTTTTTAAGCTAATACCCTAGATCGCTCTGGGAGGAGGCCAAGGTGTAACCATGAATGATTAATGACAGTGTGTTAGAGATCAAAGATGACTGTCATTTTTGGGGAAGATTAATTGTTTAAACAATAAAATAGAGATATTGCTGCCTCTCTGTCTTGGGTTACAGTTTCATAGATGCAGCAAATACCTTACTCGTCAAAAGGAAGATGTTCAGTTCCCTGCCTCAGCCTCCTTTTTTTTTCCTAGCTTTGTGGTGCAGCTCTGTGCTTCATGACTCTGGTGTTAGCCATGTTCTTCTTTTTGAGCGAATCTAACTTATTAACCCACTGAAACAAACACCACCACCAACAAAAAAAAGGTAGACTTCTGCCAGTTGTGTCAGTGAGCTAAAATGAGCTCATTAAGAGGGTCAGATGAGGAAAGGTTCAAGTGAGACCTTCCGTTTTTAGCAAGTGAGCTATTACTTCACTAGCAAGCAGTCAATTTTATAGTTGCACATGAAGCTACTTAGAGATGAAATTGAATTAATGACTAATGTTGATAGAGAGTCCATCCTGCTAATCTCATTAGTCACTCAGTGGCAGTCTGTTCTTTTTATCTTCATTAACCCTGTTGTACAGAAGCTGTGGGAGGAGGATTCTCTAGCATGTTACCTAGCATAGTAATTCTGCAGGTAGTTTTAAAACATTTTTAAATCTGTTATGGAAACCCCCCACCTTCCTTTGTAAGTCTTGTGAAGAGGAAGGAAATTTTTTTTTTTTTTAAATAAAAATATGGGTGGGTAAGGTATGAGGAGCCTGAGATGGAGAAAAATGTTTCCGTAGCTGCTCTAAGTCTTTGAAAGTAGTTTCAGATGTCTTGCATGTTTACAATCATATTGGTACTGTTAGATGCCACAAAAGTAGCATCCTTTTGAGTGAATATGAAATACTCTGCTTTACTGTAAGGAAGACTCTGAAGGCTCAGAACAGAAATAATTGATTAATTACCTACATAATGAAAGCATTATATCAGTTAGTAGAACTGCTGTAATGCAGTACAATTTTGTTTGGAGGCATTAAGAAAAATCCTAAACCTTGTTCAAAGACTAATAAAAATAGAATAGCATATCAACAGTGAGTTTGTCCATTTTTTTTCTAGAAATATTATCCCAAAATAGACTTTTTACAATGTAAGTCCTGATATGTGTTCAGCACTTTGTGTCTTGCTTGTTGGCAGTGGCTGTATGTTCTCCCAAATAATGCCCTTAACTTTGCAGCCATGCAGTTGCTTGGAAGTCTTTGAAATAAGCTTGTAGCAGTCTTTTGGGTGAGAGGCAGGAGATGCTAGAATGAGAATGAGGAAGGGTTGCCCTCAGGTTTCGATTAGAACATTTTCACAGTTTTCCCTCCTTTTTTATTAAAAGTCTGATGTTCTGAAAAATCTTTGGACTTTTCCTTTCTTACTGACAGTACTGAATAGTTCACATTGTATTCTTAGTCTGAAAGACCCGCACTCACTCAGAATTCATTCATTTACTGAAGTATTTTTAATGGATTAAACAGAATATTCAATAAATGATTTTGTGCTTTTGTTTATCCTGTTTGATTATAGCATAATCTTGTTAATATGTGTATCTCCTCCCTCCCATTCTATATTTTGATAACTTCTCTAAGGTGACTCAGCCATTTTTAAAATACAGAGCCGTAAAGGAAGAGTTACATGCAGTATGCTCTACATAAGTTTTCCTGGCTTCTAAGATTTTTTTGCATCCTTATGTACGTTTACCTCCATTTTCAGTAAAGGATGAGTTGTATTAAATAGGCAGTCCTCAGAGAATGAATTTTTCTTTTTAGCTTATCTGCGTTATTGAGCAACTCTCACCTCTAATCTTTGAGGTCTAAAAATGGCATGGTTCAAAATTTTGTTTAAAATGTTTAATTAATCATAGATTCAAGTTGATAAACTATTAAGAATAAGTTTTATAACTCTGGGCTGATTCTCTTATTAGCAAAAGTCTCCAAAGTTCTGTTGACTCTTGAAGACATTTGTGTAAAGCTTGTTAGAGTAATTGATAAATGACATTGCACATCTCTTTGTATTTTAAAAATTGATTTCATATTTTTTTTAGTGCATTTGAAATTTACTTACTTTTTTTCTTTATTTCTCTTCCGCAGTCTCAGACTATGAACTACGTAGGACAACTTGCAGGGCAAGTCCTGGTTACTGTGAAGGAGCTGTACAAAGGCATTAATCAGGCAACCCTTTCAGGATGCATTGATGTCATTGTGGTCCGGCAACAGGATGGTACATACCAGTGCTCTCCTTTCCATGTCCGATTTGGGAAGCTTGGTGTATTGCGCTCTAAGGAAAAAGTGGTAAGTTCAGAAAGTGGGCCAAAACAAAGTTTTGAATACCAGTGCATTCTCTTTTTTTCCCCTTCTTCCTTCCTCTTCCATCTCCCCACATTCCCAGTTAGAGAACCAATTTAGTACAGAGCAGTTGCTCATATATGCTGTACAGAATGGTAGTTTTGGAATGCAAAAACTTCTTGTGGTAATCCAAGGACTCTACAAAAAATACTGTGCAGGAAAAGCTTTGAGAGCTCTGGAGCTTTGCAGAAAGACTAATGCAAACATATAGACTTCACAGTCTTAAAACGTTTACATGAAGCTATTTATTTACTTATTTAAATATGCTGGGAATCAAATGCTTAATGCTATTTAACTAACTCCTGATGTAAGCAACTCTTTTTGGAATGTCTGAGGGACACACAGAGCATATGTTAAGTGTTGGTGACCCATCATAAATATTGCTCCTTGTTTGCTCTGTTCAAGGCTGATACGCATTAGAAAATGCAGTTATTAATATCCGCAAGCAAATAAAAAAAGGCACTGAAGCTTCATTCCTGTGGGCGTGTTTGGAAAAAGAACCTGGTACAATTTCCTGTCCAGCCAGCCTGAGATGGTGGCGCTACTGGAGCAGATTGTCCTGACATCCCTCTTTCATAGGCTTTGTTAGTCAGGCCTAGGGAGTGAGTTGGATTCGGTTGTAAATTTGACTGGAAAGTGGACCTGTTGTGGGGAACTTTATATTACTGTCAGTAGAGAATACTGTTTATGGCAGTGTGGCTGTGGGTGTGCTACCAAAACATGGATTGATTTGAATAGAACATAAAACCACAGGGTTTTATGCTGCCTTTTTAAGTTGTTAATGGCCGTTGCAGGAAGCTACCCCTATCTTTATATGCTGATTGCAAAAGGAGAATAAAGTGAAACTAAAAGAGTGGGGTTTTTGTTAATGGTTAATACTGGGAGTTACATGCATTGAAGTTGTAGGTTTATCATAGTAACACAGGCTAGCATAAGGCTTTATGTTTAATTTTTGATTGATTCCCTCTTGCTAGTGTTTTTCTTAGTGAGCACACTGATGACAAAGAATCAATTTTCCCTAACAGATCTGTAACAGATTATATTACAATTTTCAACAAGGTACCAGAGAGATGGTGTAGCTGTTCTTTTTCTGATGTCTCAGCAATTGAGATGCCCTTACAACAGAAGTGGTCTGAAACTTGAGTTTGTTGGATGTCTCTAATTACACTTTTGAGTAGCTGAGCCAAATTTGAGAGGATTTCGCTTCTGTGTACCTCTAAAAAGCTGTTGGATAGTTGCAACATCTACTCCTGATATGTGTTGTACTTGCCTGTCAGTGCAGTTCTCAAGTTTTGCTTGTGTGGATGACTGCTGCTTCTGGCTCCCTCCATCCTTCGAGTTACCATTCATACAGTTCTCTCAATAGTCAGTTGATCGTTCGTTACTGCATCACGTGTGCATTTTTCTCTGGCATATTATGAGGGCAACATCAATAGGTAGTCTTAAGATGTACGGGAACACAAAGTATGCATACCTGTGCTTCAACTTAAGATATAAACTGGTCTCCAGAAAGCAGTGTGAGGTATAGGTGCTGAAAGTACGTGTTGTCTGTCTAAATAAGAGGGGTTTTGTTTTAGACTTACGTTGCTGAATTGCAAATTCAAGAAAATACTTTAAGAATAAACACTGTCCAGTAGTGAAATAAGTATGATTTTCAGATCAAAACCATTCAGTTTCTTTCAGAAAAAAAGAAAAGTGGTTATCCTAAGGATCTGAGTATAATCCCCATGCATGTTTGGTTATTTACCTATTATTTATCATCTCCCATGGCTTTGTTCCCTTGACTAATGGTTGTATTTCTCATAAATGGGAGAATAATGGAGCAGATTAGGATACATGGATACTGTCTTTCATAGCACTGTGGTGGTATGTTTTGGGTTTTTTTCTTGGCAGTCCAGATGCTAATCTTAAAATTAGTTCCCTTTTGGTTTTGACTGTCCATTTCCTGTCACAGTAACTGACTAGGAACATCAATTCACATCACAATATTCATATCACAATACAAATTGGCTTGGGGTATAATTTCTTCTGATGTATTGTCAGGAAACTAGAACTTGAGTAATGTATGTGTTGGATAGCTCATAGCAATAAGTGTCTTTAACTTGGTCTCCTTTTTTCTAAATGATGCATAACCTGAAATGTCACTGGCATTTTCTGCAGTAAGGCAAGTCCATTGTCTTTCTACCTGACATGTATTGAGTTATTTTTAATTTGCTAGGATAAATGCAGATACCATTAGATAAGTAGATTTACAGAAGAAAATAAGATAATTTTTGTCTGAAAATTGAACACTTTTTGTTTGGAAAAATCTGTAACGGAACTTACCTGGATACCCGATATTTCATAAAAAGGAGGAAGTAAAGTAGTTGTACCTTGGTTTTAAAAAGACATTTGTTTTTTCTTTTGTGTTATACATGTGGTGAAGAATAATCTCTCACACCTGTGCAATGTAATCTAAGTTAGGGTACCTTTTTAGGAGAATAAAAACATTGTTCTCTGACAAAAGTAGTATGGTTGCGGAAGGGTTGTGGTCCTATGTCATATCCCCATAAACTCATGAGCAGGAATATCTGGAACATTAACTGAGTTGCAGAAATAATTGTGGCCAGTTTCTATCAGCTTTAAACAAAGCCTGCCTCCAGCAGGCTTTTAGGTGGAGCTTTAGGTATTCAGGGTTCAGATTCACACCAGGCCCCAATTCAGATTGAGATTTAAATATATGAAGCCTCAGTCATGCTTCCATGAAATAAAGACTAGATCAATGATTATTATTTATTCTTCTAGCTCTCCAAATTACTTGAACAAGATTCTGTCTTTATATGTTTTTAATTTTTTACTTATTTTTCTTGTTAGGTGTTAGGCTGTCTGCTAGGAGCATGATGTATTTTGCAGGTGAACAAACTAAAGACCATTTTATAATAGACTTGTTTCAGAAAGCAGAGAGAGGAGAGACATGATTATATAATGGAACAAAGTTTACTCTCAGAGCTAAGTGGGCCATGAGGTCAGTGCTTTCCCCATGATGAATTATTTACAATAAATTCTCTTTCCACAGATTGATATAGAAATTAATGGCGATGCTGTTGACCTTCATATGAAACTGGGTGACAATGGAGAAGCTTTCTTTGTACAAGAAACGGAGGAGGAAAATGTAAGGGCTTTGTGCTTGATGACTACCGTGCAGTATTAACAAAACAATGTGTTAAAAATGCTTAATTCAGTGTTGTCAATATCCTAACTTCTGTGAAAGCTAGATATTCTGTGACTGAATTTAACATCATTTTCATATGCTGCCGAGATGTTTGATGTTTTGTACAGTTTTGCTACCAGTAATAATAAGGTAATGAATTCTTTTTATTAGAGCATTTTTTGAAAGATGTGTTGAATTTTTTTATTTTGGTTTAGTTTATTCATTCTTGTTGACTGAAGTTATTCTGATTGCAGTGTCTTCCAATAACTTTTGCCTTAAGTTCTTATAGCTGGTGCTACTGGCCTCTGCTAATAAAGGTGGTCTATTTTTTGGCATATTTTTAATTTGTATTACATATTTTTGCCCAGTTTTTTACAATTCCATTTATAAAACTTTCACCATTTAACAATAACTTCTTTGACTTGAGAATTCCTCTTGTATTATTATACAGTAATTAATTTCCCAAGAACCTATTGCAACTGGAAGCTAATGAGCCTCTGAAAAACAGGAATAATGGTTCATTTTTAGCCTGATTTCCTAAGGATATAGGAACTATGCAATCACAGTATTGGTCAGTCCTGAGCATTGCTTTTGATCACTTTTGAATCTGTGCAAGTTTTTTCAGCAAGACTGAAGCAAAGAAGTTCTAAATACAAAGTTCCAAAAGATTTAATGAAAATAGTCAGAAGAGAGAGGACAAAAAAATTGTGTCAGTGAAGTTAAAGATGAAGTGTTAACTTTCTGTTGTTTATTAGGAATCAAACTTTCAAGGAAATGAGCTTGATACACTCTTGAGTTTAGGGTGCTACTTGTTTACTATGAGGGATCAGAGGAAGCTCATATTGAAAGGAGTTAAATATAACTTAAAGTGAGAAAATAAACATTGAGACCCCAAATGATAACTCGGGGCAGCGATTTTTAACACTTAAGCAAAAGGATGGTTGAGTTCTGTTCTAGCATACACCATGATTAAAATAAAAACTGAAAGCAGTTTTTTATAGATGTGGGCTGTCAGATATTGATGGGGACTCATCAGTCTTATGACTTTCAGAAAGCTAGGGTGATAACCACTGCCTTTGTCCCCAGTACGGTGTTTTAAAAGAACTATTGCAATTGCACTTGCTTAGTTTTAATTTATAACAAGAGTGCCTTGCCTGTGTATAATGTGTTCTTGAAAGCTGGTAGTTCATGCTGAAACTAAAGATTGGGTTTGCTACAAACTAAAACAGTTATTTGTAGTGCTTTTGGACATTTTTTTTTTTCTGCAATGGATCAACATGTCCTTGATGACCTTTTGAGGCTATGCTTAAGATATAAATCATAAAGCTCTCATCGATTTTTTTTTTCTTTTTTTTTATGGATTCAGAACTATTCTTTAAAAGGGTCAGTCTTTGTGCTTTTCACATCTTAACATTTAGAAGCAATAGCACTCATCTCAATCTGTGTAAATCAGGAGTATTTCTCGACCAGGTTTCTTTTAACTTTTCCTGAGGGTTTCTTTTTTTGTTATTCTTGATTATTTATCACTAATTGTGTAGAATATTTATTTTAGGTGCTATCATTTTTTTTGGAGGTTTTTCACAATGCAAAATCTGTGTGTCATCAGTGCCATATAAAGCTGTATTTTGCTCTCCTTTCTCCACTTCACTGTACAACCAATGGAACAAAATTTGGTCTGTAACTCTTAACTCAATGGAAAAATTGAATTTAATATTAAATAATAGTGGTTCAGACTTTGAACATATCAAAAGTATTATCAGTGCTCTGGCTGTTTCTGATCACAGTGTAGTTCCTGACTAATTTTCTGCATAAGAGTCCTGTAAAGTAACAGGCATCTTGTAATTACTTCTATTCTAGACCATGAAATTGAGTTCCATAACTTTTTCTCCTCTCTATGCAAATTCCCATTCTCTTCTACTTTTGTTCTACTCTGTCCCTTCACAGTGTGTTCCTTTCAGTCTAGGTGTCAATGTGTTTTATCTTGTTATGATGCAAATAAACCTACAGCTAAAGCTTGTCCTTCAAAAGGCAGCAGGTTGTAATTAAATGAAGATTGGTTGATTGTATGTTGGTTTTAACCTGAGTGCATTATAGCTGAGTTTTTCTGTTTGAGTGATACTTTACATAAATAGTGCCTGACAAGGATGACAAAACTGAATGCACCTTCACCAGTTTTGTGGGTAACACTGAACTGGGAGGAGATGTAGACTGGTCAGAAACAAGAGCCATCATAGAACCAACTTGGCAGGCTGGGAGACTGGACCAACCAGATTCACAAGGTTTAACCAAGATACATGTGAAGTCTTGGCATATGGGTTGGAAGAATCCTGCCCAGCAGTACAGGCTGGGGTCTGACTGGATGAAATGCACCTCTGTATCACCCAGCCGGCAGCGTCTCTTCATAGCAGTGGAAGCAAATGTGTCCCAGGCTGCATCAGCAAGAGCACAGCCAGCAGATGGAGGGATGTGGGGTTGTCCTGCTTAGCCTAGTGTATGTTAGACCAAATCTGGAACGTGGTCCTGGTCTCCCCAGGTCAGGAGAGCCATGATTGGAAAATTGTAGGGGCCCCAGGTGAGAACCACCAAGTTGATCAGAGGGTTGAAGAAATTGAAATAGAAAGAAAGGTTGCTGTAACTAGTTCTGTTGAGCCTAGAGAAGACCCAGGGGGATCTAACTACATTCTTGCACTACCTACGAGATAGTTATAGAGCAGACAGAGGCTCTCTTCACAAGGATGCCTAGTGATAAGATGGGGCAAAGGGCATAAGGAGAAAATTCCAGCTGGATATGAGAAAAATCCTTTGCTGAGACTGAGAACAATATAACACAGGAGTAGTTGTCTTGAAGTGATAGACTCTCCCTCACTGGAAATACTCAAACTTTGACTTGACAAGACCTTGGATTACCTACCCTGAGGCCCTACTTTCAACAGTACATTGGACCAGATGATCTCCAGATGTCCCTTCCAACCTACACCTTTCTAAGAATCTGTTTCAAAATAAAGAGCAGTGGATTTAATTAGCCCTTTTTTGTTAACACATTTACTAAGCATGGAACTGGTGTGCTCAGGGGCAGATAATTTTGAAAACATTCCACTGCCTGGGTATTTGCTTTGCTGGCAAAATTAGTTGTTTCTGTCTGATACTGTAAGAATACTAATATGCATTTTTCTGAACTTTTTGTAATCACTCTAGTGAACTTGGTTCCTTTCAGGATTTCACCTTCATACCACTGGGGTGCTGTATGATTTCATGTCTAAATATAGACACAAGGATTAATCTGTAGCTGACAACTGTCCTGTGTGCACAAAACAAAGTAAAAAAACCATCCTATTCTTTTTCTTAATTTTTTTTTAATTTTTTTTTTTTTTTTTTAGGAAAAGGTTCCTGCATATTTGGCAACATCTCCAATACCCACTGAAGACCAGTTTTTTAAGGACACTGACAATCATTTGAAATCAGTTGAAAATGAGAGGACATGTGCAAACTCAGAAATTTTACACTCTGCAGAAACAGAGACTGTATTCACCCCAGGTTCTGTGAAAAAGAAAAAAAGAAGAAGAAAGAAATACAAACAAGATAGCAGGAAGGAAGATCAGATCTCTTCTCCTGGGACTGACGAGATTTTCGAAATGGAAATCAGCTCAGATGATGAAAAAAGTGTTCAACCCCTAAGGTAAACTCTCAGATAGTTGCTGACTGCTTTCACTGTTATTGCTGAACATTTAAAAGGTGACTTGTACATTTCCTCCGTGCAACCAATGCTTAAGTTTCGGTAGGCTCTGGCTGGGTGTTTCCTCAAGCAAACAAACAAAATGCCAAACCAGTATCTTCCAAATCTTTACAGATTCCTTCAGGTTGGGCCACTTTTTGTGAACATGAAATATAGTTGAGCCCATTCTGGTGAAGAAGTGTTGTTACTATCTGTTTTGTCACTGAGAAAGTTCCAGTGTAATTTCTCTGATGAGGCAGAGTGATCTTCTGGTGTGTTTGGTAACCTCTACATAAACTGCAGTGTGGAATGCCTGTAGTACACCGTATCTGAATTTGACTTCTCTGTAACTTGAAGTTTACTTTAGCAACTGAAAACTATATAAATGAATGTTCCTTCACGTTAGTAAAGACAATTCTTTACGTGTGTTTAAAGAGGAGGGGAAAAAAATTTAGTCCTGTAGTTTGAACTGGAAAAATTATTAGTAAAGTGGAGCTTGTGCTGAAGTGGTAGCACATACTAATAAGCTGAAAAAGTTTACATGAGTAACAGGAAAGATTAAGGTAATAGAAGAAAGCTATCAAGTATATAAATGCTTGAAATCTGGAAAATCTGGGAAAGGCCTTTTCATCAGGACTTAGCTCTTTTATTGGACAGCATTGTTGTTAAATGCACTACTGTCTGAATAAATTCAAATTCTGGTCTGAGAATTGCAAGAATGTTTTGGTGTAAGAGAATAAAGTATAACTGAAAAAACTCCTTTAGGGTCTTCAAGGGAGTCTCAAATTTAGTAATTACCAGCCAAAAAGGTTAGTGGGACGGGAAAACATGAATCTGTTATCACACCTATATCTAATAAAACACAACAAACAAAATCTGGATTTTGGATGAATGTTTTCTATAGTGTCTGTGGTTTTCTTAGTTCATTTGTCTTATTTTATTACTCTCATATTTATGTCAATGAATTGTCATTTAGATATTCACTGCTCTGTTTAAGTCTGGGAACTGGCGTTTTGTTTGTTTTGAGATTTTCTTCCTTTTTTTTCCAATATAAGAAAAGGACCACCTAAGCTCAGTCTTCAGTGTGTGATTACTAAGACAACAATAACTTGTCATATTGAAAACATCAAAAATAAAAATAACCATCAAGTACAGGAAGAAAGAATATAACCCATGAATTGTTTATTCTTTATTCAGTGTATCATTACAAATGAAGCATTTAGCCATGTCATGCCAGTAATGGCTGTTTTCATCCAGTGTTTAGAATTCTAATTGCTCTTCTGGCAATTATCTTACTTGGACTAGAGATGAATAAAATTTGCAAGTTTGACCGAAGTGTCAGATGTTTAGTCATAGCTGAATGGACCACGGTCCTTCCGTAAAGGTTACTCTGGTTTTATTTTTTTGTAGCCTTTAGAATGAAAAATTTAAAAAACTTTTTATTTGTAAGCTACAATTTTTCTCATGAGTAAGCAGAAACAGCAGTAAAAAGGTATTATTGGATACAGAACAGTGTCATAGTGTGAAAAGAAGATTTTGTAAAAGAATGCTGTTTCTTGTGAATAGCAAGTAAATGAAGGCGTGAAAAAATATATTGTAGTGGTGGAGGCCCAGAGACAGTAGATTTGTGGCTCTGTGTCCGTTAGTGGAGTTCATTTACTGTCATTCCAGTGGGCTGCCAAGGCAGGAAATAAAGTGCTTTGCAATAGGCAGACGCTTGTTTTCTTTCCAGCTAAAGATACGGTTGTGAAAGCGTTTTCGTAAGATTTCTTTTCAAACCCTGTGGGTATGTAAGGTGATACCAGTGGCTTTGTTTTGTTTGGGATTTTGGTGTTTTTGTTGTAGTGGTTTGTTTGGGGGTTGTTTTTTTGTTTGTTTGTTTTAGTTATAAATGTGTGGCTCTGAAAAAAGGAAGATAGAAATAGAAACTTAACTGTGATTAGACATAGCTTCAGATTTCAAAGTGAAACTAAGAAAGGAAAAGGGAGGCTGATGTTCTGAGAGGAAGGTCAAAAATTCAGTCACAGGTGCCAGTATGTAATGCCTTATCTAGTTCTATTCTTATAAAGTAGAAAACAAGCTGTTTCCTGTTTCTTGGGGAAAACCTATTTCCAAGTGTTTATTGACTCTTTTTAAAAAATATGTCCTTTGTGTTTTTCAGCTGTGATTTAGATATATTAGTAGTGCTGGGTGTACATAAAATAATACAAGGAGGACTGAGATTACAGTGTGTATAACTCAGAAGTAGAGCTCGTTGTTTCTCCAGTGCTAAAGGTGTCAAAGACTTTAAGTTGTCACCTGTCTCTGAAATCTGATATATTTACTTAGACTATATAAAATGGGTAAGGATGAGAAGTGGCAGCACTGTTTATAAATGTTGCAACATAAATAGCTTAAAATTGATAGTACAACTTGAAGTTACACGTACTGATTTTTCCCTCTTATTTTCAATAATCTTCAACTGGATTTGGATTTTTAACTTGGATTTATCCTCTTGATTTTTGTTTTGATCCTTCATCTGAACTCTTAGACAGTAATTTCCAGTGAATAAAATCTGTTCAGTACTACCCATCTTGCCTCCCCTCTCAAGTGAAAATATTAAGGGCCTCTCTGATAATTTTTTTGTGTTTACTTAGTTGTTCAGTCATACCTTTTCCCTCTTTGGAGATACTTAGATGCCTACAAAGATAGCATGAAACATATTTCTGTCACACAAATTGGTTTATGAATACAAAGGATGTACAGTCTCTGCAGCTCTCAAGTCAGGGTGTATCATCAGGTTTCCTAAGAATACTATTATGGAATAAGAAGTGGAGCTACAAAGACATTTTTAGAGTTCAGAGTATCAACATCATAGTCTAGATGTCTTACAAATGAAAAAATTGTACAAATGAGATAGATCACTGTAACTGCTTAGTGTCTAATGGACTGTGTTGTGTAAGCATGCAAATTCTAAATATTTATGCATTTGATAATGACAAAATATTTTCTTTTCTCCATCCATAAGAGAAATGAGCATTAGCATTCCAAAACAAATCCAGTGCACCTCTGTTGGTAATGGAATAAAAATATTTTTTCTTTTTTCTTTCATAATAATGGATTAAAATAATTTCTGTTGCATTTTGCGCTCAAATTCCAGGCATATCTTTCTTCTATTCTTATCCACTGTTTAGCCATGATGCCCTTGATCTAAGCTCAAAACAAGTTAGTTGTATCATGAGAATAGCTATTTATTCAATTAAATTAAGAAAGCTGTAAAAAGGTCTGAAGTCCTTATGATGGTAACATTTAAAAGAGACTTCTGTGTAAAATACAGTGCAAGACTGCTCAATGGGTCTTAATGTTGATTGGTTTTGGGTCTTTGTAGATACGGAGTAGACTTCCCAGTGCAAAACAAATACCACTGTTTAGAAAAGTACAGTATTTCTATCTACGTGTTGTAGGTGATGTTAATTTGTATTCTCTTGGGTAACTCGTGAGGCTAGTACCTACCTCTGATTTCTTACTGGGTTTAATTTATGAAATGGGCATTGTCAAAACTACCTTTTCTGTTTAACTTTCCCAGTGATTGTAAGATTCACATAGAAAAGGCTATGTGTAAAAATGTATGTTTGTACTGTGGTAATATTATCTGTCTGTGTAGAGTAATATCACTTATCATTACTCATGTAGAGTAATATCATTTATGCTATTGTGATTTCTTCAGTATTAACTTACAGGAGTAGTAGATTTTTAAACTTGCAGTATTTTCAAGTAATAATAGTTTTAAATAAATTTTAAGTTATATAAAGGTGTTTTGCAAACAACAAATCCCTTTAAGCTATACACTGATTTCTTTTGATCTTGGATTTTTATTTGCATATGTTATGTAACTTTCCTAACTGAGTTAGTAATGCAGTTTTTTTTATTGGTGACTTAATGTCTTATGTATCTCCACAGAGGGTCCTCAAATTCATCACCAAAGGGCGAAGAGCAAAAAGAACCTTTGATTTACCACTCAAAGGACCATTACCCCTTATCTGATGGAGACTGGTCCCCTCTTGAGAAGTAAGTAATCTTGTAATATCATCATACATATAATGATCAATAATTATGAAAAAAAAAATCACTGTGCCTTTTTATTCATTCCCCCCCGATCTATAAAACTATCAAACTTACTTGACTTTTGGGATACCGAATGCAGCAATTGGTACTCATTTGAAACTTTGGGAACTTACCTCTCTACTCAATGTATTAAAAAAAAGTTGTCTTTATTATTCTTCCTCCAATGAAAAAGAACCCTTTCTTATGAAAAATCGCTATTAAAGCAAGATTAATAGGATTTCCTTAAGTTGAGAAGGGTATGGAAAACAGGTATGATCCCTATGATGAAGCAGTACTTGATATGCCAGAAACCAGAAGTGTTGAGTATTTAAGGTACATTTTGCTGTGTGAAGTAATCCAACTTGCTCAAGGCAGAGCTAGATCCTAAAGTTCAATCACATTCCATTTCAGAACAGAGGATTAGCTAGATACTGAAGTTCTGATATCCTTAATTATCCAGAAGTATGAAAATCAGCATCAGTGGACTGTGGAGTCTTACAAGTGGCATAATACAACTCACCAGCTCAGTTTTCACTGTGACCAGGGCACTTCTGTTTGTACACTGACATACACTCTTCAGTCTCTGATGTTCATGCCACTATATTCCTGTTGTGTTCAGTTTGTAGATTTTTCAAGGCTCACCCTTTGGATTCCACAACTCTTAATATCATTATCTATTTGCGTAAGATAGCATTCTGTCCATATGTCGTAGTACTTGAGGTTATTTTTTTATCTTTTGTGATTATTGGACTTACAGGAAAGAGCATCCATTTCGCACATAGCATGCAAAGTAGTATGTGTATTCGTTTGAACTCTTCAGTAAATGACTGGTTCTACTGCTTTTCAGCTTGATACATTCACAGGGTCAGTGAGGATTACTGGTCAGCCTTCTGTGATATCCGCCATTGCTTGTTAGCTGCTCGGTGCTCAGGTACCTGTTCTTCTGTATCAATAGAGAGTAGTGCAGAATAGAAGAGATCAGTCTTCAGAAAATACTTTTTGAAGTGCATATAGTCTCTACTTCAGGTGTTTCCAGGGCTGTGGCATCCGTGGAGGCTGAATGTACCACCCCATGCTTGGTGCCTGCATGTTCCCCCAGTGCATGGCTTGTTAAGGAACAGAAGCAGTTGGACAGGAAATCCCATTATCATTCCTTTTTGTTTTGGGTTGACAACCACATCCTCAATCATACTTAATGAGATGTAGTCTTCAAATGTTCCCCAAAGGTTTGTGGTTTATGACTGAAAAGCAGTCACCGTGTTTGACCCTAAGGATTGACATGGTCTTGTATGGATTATATCACCTACATAATTGTAGCATAGATGCTGATACTCATTTTCAGTTTATAAAACTCTTAGCTAACATAGACTAGCAGGCTGTATCTGGGAGAGATGATTCATACATCTCTTCTTGGTTTACGTATTTAGAAGTTAGTCTCCTCTAACGACTTGTTTGTGCATCCTGTGAGACATACCTAAGGTCTTTATAATTTTGAGGGATTTTTTAACAGAGAGCTACCCAGTAGAGATTGCAGAGTAACAGAAAAATTGGCAATTTTCCTTTCCCTCTTTGAGGAGGGGGTTGGGTACAAGTTGGCGCACAAGCCATCTAGGAGAAGAGAAATTTTGCATTAAATTATGTCTCCTAAGCAATCAAAGTAGGATTTTATAATGTAGCTATCATACAGTGAAAGAGAATTGGGAGGTTTTAATAACCTCCTTTTTGGAGATCTGAAAAAGCTAACTGACTTGTAATTGAAGTCGGTTCTCTTCCTCTTCAGAACCCTTGCAGGGAGCTCAGGGAAGATAATAGCCCAAGTCTTTTTCATGAGGACACTTCTGTTTCTCCTACTCACTATAATAAGACGAGAAGCATAATCATTAACTATTTAATACATAATAGCATCAGTGTTCTTCCTGTTTTAACAAGTAATTTTAAAACTAAGTCACTATTACAAGCTGGGCCTTTTGGCTAAAGACTTCTGCCTGAGAATGACAATGGAAAACTTATATGCTTTGGGGGAAGTGGAACCAGACTGAAGGTCCCAAAAGCCCTGAAGTATTTAGTCCTTTGCACTGAATACTGCTGAATATTGAGAATTAGGCTTAGAAACAGGTTAATATTCTGCCTGGCTTCCAGTTGACTTGTGATGTTGGCACGTAGAGAAAATTAGTTCATATTCTTCCTGAAAACAAATATGTACATGTATTTTCATCAGTGTGTTACTTTAAATAGGCCCCTCTAACAGTACAGAAAATGTTGTTTCTGTAGGACACTGTTAAAGGAGAACTGAGGGGGGAAATATCTAAATGGTTTTCTTTCTGTGTCCCTGAGTAATGGAGGCTGGAAGTTGGCTTTGAGATGATGAATTGCCACAGTAGATACATTTAAGTGTCCTGATCTCTTGGATTTTGTGATGTCCTCTTAGAGCAAGGTGAGGGATTCTTCGTGTCTGGATTGTGATCTGATCTGAATAGTGTCTATTTTTGCAGTCTGAACTGTGATCACAGTTTAGTCCTGTATGATACTGTAAAACCTGAGCTCCACAAACCTCCAGAAATTTTCAGATACCGTACTGCATTAGGTAACCAATCTTTGCGGGATTTTTTCCTTACAAAAAAAAAATCCATAAATTAAATACCTGTAGGAGGTTACTTTAAAATTTTCAGTATTAAATCATTGAACAGCCTCAAAAGTTCATTTGGCCCAACCTTTCATGGAGAGGGAGTTTCAATGAAATTGTGCTACACTGTGACACGTCACAAATTGAAAACCTCCTGTGATGGGGACCACTTTCGTGGGAAGATTGTTCCAGTGGTTGATTGTTCTCACTGTGAAACAATCCTTTCTTATATCGAGATGAAATCTCTCCTGGTGCAACAAGTGCAACGACAAGTGCAAAATCCTGTACTGGCATAACATGAACTGAGATAACATAACTAAAGAGACCAGTACAGGCTGGGATCTGTGTGGATGGGGAACAGCCTTGCTGACCTGAGGTTCCTTTATACAACAAGCTGAACATGGGTCAGCAGAGCATGGCTGCAGCAGCAAAGTCAAATTGGATCCTGGGCTACACCCACAAGAACATTACTGGCTGAGGCAGAGATGTGATTATCCCTCTCCACTCAGTGCTGGTCAGACCACACATGGAGTGCTGTGTCCAGTTCTGGTCCCTACAATTTAAATTCAAATATTGACCTTTATATATATATAGATATAGATATATAGATATATATATAAATACATCTAAGCCATAGTATGTTAATGAACATCAAAGTATAAAAAGAGCTGCAGTTCAGTAATATGCAATATAATTGCCCTGTTCAAGAAAGAACAGACTTGGACCTGTCCCATCATTAGATACTACTTCAAAACAACACCTTGTGTTTCCTTGAATCTGTAAGATAATTAGAGAAAAATGATTTTGAAGTCACTCCTTTCTAGCATTTTGTAGAGAGTTCTTCTGACTTAAAAGTAATCTTGGCTAAAGTAAATTTCACAAGTCATTTTCTGATTTATGGATAATAACTACTGTAGGAAAAATAGGGTGGATTCTAAAAGGTCATGTAGTACAAACACATCTGAAGGAAGTTTTCAAGTAATCTTTCCCTCTTCCAAGTTATCTTCTTAATTTTTTTCCCCTGCATTGGGAATTGATGTTGTTTCATGCAGTTATTCAATTCATGGCATAGCAAGCTGAAATTTCTTTATTTTTACAAAGGTAGGGAACTTAAAGCTAACTTCTCTCTTTCTTTTAGATAAACTTTTTTTGTTTTGCTCTTGTTTTGTTTGAAAAATGGAACATGGGCTGAGAGGAGAGCTATATCTGCTCTGCAGATATAGTGGAGGAATCTGTTTAGTGTGATCACTATGTAAGTCCTTTAATGTGATTTTGGTTTTAACCTAATTTCTCACTGTCTGAAAACCCTGCTGGGCTTCTTGCCATGTTGCCAAATAATTGAGGCTCTGTTAAGCTGTTGAAAACTCTACCAACAGTAGCTGCACAACAAATGCATTTTAAACACTGTAGCTTTCTTTTTTCTTTTTTTTTTTTAATTCTTGTTGATTTGCTAGCCCTTTCTCTGAGCAAGTCTGCCCTAAAAGCGATTCAGAACTAGAAGTTAAACCTGCTGAGAGCTTGCTCAGATCTGAATCTCACATGGAATGGACATGGGGAGGATTCCCAGAATCAACCAAGGTAAATTTTTTTATTGTCTCTAACTTTAGTGAACTGAATTTCGGCTTGTCTAAAATTGTGTCCTAGGAGAGGTTTGGAAATCTGCTGCTGTTCTTTAGAATGATTCAGCTGAAATGGGAAAGTAGCACCCCCTCGTGGTTGTCAGAGGTTCGGCGTTGTTGAGTTCAAAAGCTGCTTAGCAAAGTTATTCCAGAAAACCTAGCCCTGAAAGTCTGAAATTTTTCAATTTTTAGTTAGAAACCGAAGGAAAAAACTTTAGAAAATAATTTCACTTATTGTAGAGTAAGTTCTAGTTCATTCTAGAAGAACTGTAGCCTTGGTAAATTAAATGTAGTATCTTATCAGGGCTTCTGTTACCAGCTGTCCTGTCATGTCCACATTTATGCTTTTTTCTTGCTGTGGTTTGGTCAAGTCAGCAATTCTTCTGTGCAAGTTTCTATGCTACACTTGTAAATAAACTAGTTGCAGGGAACTTTGCTAATACAATGGGACAGATTTTATCTTGCTAAAATAAGTGTTTAATTCTTTTTTGGATTACCTGTGACCAGGACTTGTACCATGAATACAAGTTTAGTGTTTAGAATAGAACAAAACAAACAGGACAAGTGAAAGGATTGACTAGACTTTTGTTTTTCAGATAAGCAAGAAAGAGAAACTGGAACATTGCAAAACAGCTACCATTACTCCATCAGAGAAGACTCATTTTAGGGTCATCCTCAGCTCTGATGAAGTTGAAGATGATGATGATGTGAAAGATTCTGTCTGTACAGTACTGAAACCTGAGCCAAGAACTCATCCTCTGCTTCAGCAGATGGATGTTAAAGATTCTCTTGCTTCTGTAATCGTAGAACCGCAAGTTCCTCTGCCATTAGATCCTGATCACCATTCCAGAATGTTGGTGGATCCTTTACCAGAAACAAAACCAACAGCAAAAACTGACTCTCCTTCAAAAAAGAAAGGTATGTAATAAAGCTGTTGATCCCTGCCTTCTGTGCAATCTACCAATTTTGAGACCATTGTGGAAAAAGTGTAAATGGGCCTTTTCAATTTTTCCTGTTTTAAGTCTTAACTGACTAAAACTATAATTCATCTCTTGAATTTATAAATTATACAAATAAGTCTGAATATACCACAGTTACATTTGTATTTAATGTGTCTGGGTATCTTCATATTGGTAATCTTAATTGTTAAAATTAACAGGGGTGCACAAGCGAAGCCATCATCAAGGACCTGATGATATTTACTTGGACGACCTGAAGGCTTTGGAACCTGAAGTTGCAGCACTTTACTTTCCCAAAAGGTAATTTTGAACTAAAATTCAGTGGATCTAGGGGGATATTGCAGTTGCACTACATGAGTTATTATATGTATTATTTATGTGCCAGTTCTTATAACAAGAATTGGACGTCAGGTTTCTTAGGCTTTTGTGGAGTAACTGGTACTGATTCATTGGGAAAATCTATTTCTGGTTTGAGAAACACATTGAAAGATCACGTGGGAGATCACTAAAGAGAGTTTTCCTTTTTGTGGAACCTGTATGTTCTGCAAACAGAGAGGGGAGTAAATTTAAACTGCACACTCCATTTGCACCAGTACTGTTTTGCCACATTGCACATTATATTTTGCATGCCCCGTACATCCTTTCCAACTTTTTAATATCAAAAAAGACCAACAAAAATCCCACTGCATCTGTGTGCAAGACAGCTCAGTCTCAAAATTCACTCATTGGCTTTTTCTGAAGAATTTGAAACATTTTTATACTCCTAAAATATTCTGAAAAATAACTGTCTATGAAGACCTTTATAAAAATATAACTTAACAAGAAAGAAATGTCTGTTGGTTTATGTTAAAACTTAAATAGTGAACTTTTCAGTACTTCAGTTCAAACTGATAACTTTAACCTTACATGACAGTGTGATTTTTTTTTTTTTTTTCATGTCACCTTTCTTTTCTATTGTACTTTTTCCAAACACACATACTGTTTTGAAAACATAAAGTGGTATTCTTTTGGGTTTTTTATTTTTATGCTACAGCTTTGTGGTAAAGATTGAGGAGCACAGTATTGTTCTGCAGAATTAGAATGCAGAGGATGTTTTCTTCGTTTAAATCCAATTTTGTTGTAGGCAAGATAAATGCAATTATTTCCCAATTTAGGTGAATGTTAGGAGAACTCGAAATTGTCAATCTGCTAGTATTATGAGGGGCTGATGGGGGTGTTTGTGTCTGTTTTTTTGTTTGCCTGGTTTTAAATTTATATTGTAAAAATTACGTAGAAATGCAACAGCAAGATTTTTTTTTTGCGTAATCATACAGTGTGTTCTGTACATTTTTTTTTTTTTTCCCAAGTAAAATACTTTTCACTTTCCTTTAGTGATTCTGATCCTGGCTTCAGGCAGTGGACAGAGTCAGATACCCTTTCTGGTTCCCAGTCACCCCAGTCAGTTGGAAGTGCTGCTGCTGATAGTGGTACAGAGTGCATGTCTGATTCTGCTATGGACTTGCCTGATGTCACACTGTCACTTTGTGGAGGACTCAATGAAAATGGAGAGATTTCTAAAGGTATGTGAAGGACTTTAAACATGAAGAGTAATAGAGCTCAGGTAGCTAGATCTGAAAGCTCTGACTTCCTCCTTACAAAACTTGACTTATTAGTATACTCATGTCAAGAAAAGAGGATGGATAATCTTTCGTTTTTCTAAACTTTGGAAGCATTTGCCAAGCAGAGAGAGCAGAATTTAACCTAAAATTAATCAAGAGCACTTGATGTTTTGAGAAACTTTCAGTCTCCATATTTGCTCTACATCTTGTTTATCTGACCAACCAGCCTGGTTTCTGGCTGCAATTACTTGCTTAGTCCTATATAAATCTTCAAAACTCATGTTTTTTACAATTTCCTGATTTTTTTTTTTTTCCTTTTTTAGTTTTCTTAAGCGATTTTAAAAAACCCCAAAACTTTAACTGTTGTGTTGGACTATCTCTTTGCCTGCACTACTTTTCCTGTCCTGATTTTTTGATAACCTTTAGATTTTTACCAGCTGATTCTACTCTCCTAAAGCTCTAGGTTATTTAATGTTGAAGTTGTATGTATTTTTGAGGGAGCTCTTGGGACCGCATAATCTTCATGAACATGTACTGCAGTGTTTTTAGTATTACATTTTTAATGGTCATTCAGTCTCTAATGCATGAGGTGAAATTGAAATAGTCATTGATAAAGGCTCAGAACACTCAGTACTCTTGGTAACATGGTAGTAGTAATAATGGATTTGATTTGAAAAAATAATCTTGCTTGCAGGGATCTTGTACTAAATCATGGATTTCTGCCAACATGTATAAAAACTAGTCATGAAAATGCTATTAGTTAGTGATAGTAGTAGTTTATCAAACCTGAAAAGCAGACAACATCCTTCACCTCCTCTTTTAGTGTACTATCTAGGCCCCTTACCTGCCATTATAATTTTTGAAGAAAACTTGCTTAGACAAGCATGGCTCTCTTTTTCCAGCCTGCAAACTGATTTAGTGTCTGCCTTCTCCTTATCCTCCCTCTTCTAATTTCTTAATGCTCGTTACTGTGACTGTTGGAGTGGTGCAAGGCTTTCCCTGTAAGGGAGGAGGCAGTCACAAGACCCTTGACAGGTAGGCCATATTAGCGTATCTTCAGTGTCGTTACAAGATCAGCAAAGACTCTGAGATGACAGAAAGGGTTTTCCTAGATGTAAACTAATCAGACATCTTGGGATTTTGTATTACTAATTTAAATCTCTTTCTGTTGCAGAAAAATTCATGGAACATATTATTACTTATCATGAATTTGCTGAAAACCCTGGACTCATTGACAATCCTAATTTGGTAATACGGATTTATAACAGGTAAATTCTCTGTGTCATGTAATTAGGCCATAGAAGATCTCATTTCAAATCTGCTCTTTAAAGTGAGCACATTTTTCAGCTTCCATTGCAGTTTGTGTTATTGATGAATCTGTTTCTCAGTCTCAGAGAGAGAGATTTTGAACCGAAGATTTGCATTAAATTTAGCTTAAGCTGGAGTGAGATTTTTTTCCTGCAATTTCCACTGATATTGATTTGTATATATTAAAATTACTCTACTTGCTCTGAACAGTAATATTAGTGGTTGGCAGTAAATATATGTATTTTCATCAACGAAAGGGCAAGTTTTCCTGCTGATATTTATTGATTTTAGTCAGATTTTGTAATATCAATAACATGTTTTAAAACAGGTATTATAACTGGGCGTTGGCTGCTCCGATGATTCTGAGTTTGCAAGTGTTTCAGAAGAGTTTGCCTAAGGTAAATAGATGAATGTATACTTTCTTTGAAATTTTTGTGTGTAGTAACACATGATTATCTCTTCGTTTTTCTATATAAATTAAAACCATGTCTAATATTTCAGGCTACTGTTGAGTCTTGGGTCAAAGAAAAGATGCCAAAGAAGTCTGGGAGGTGGTGGTTCTGGCGCAAGAGAGAAAGCATGACTAAACAGGTAACTTGAGATCTATTTTGATTTTTTTTTTTTTTTTGAACTGTAAAAGGATGAAAAAACGGTAATTTGTCAGAAGTGCCTCAGAATGCTGCTTGTATAGCTCAGTGTCACTGATTGCCAGATGAGTTACTCGGTGTTGCGGTCGCTGTAGCTGCATCTCTTTATTTAGCCTTAAATACTGCATCAATATTTGGTGTTACTGGTTGCTTCAACAAAATTTACTGTATTCAGCTTTTGCACAATGTTCTTAAAATTCTTTCTTCTAGGCCGTAAGCTGTAGGTGCTGTGCTGCATAATAGATTTTGTGCTGAGACACCCCGTTTTAAACTAAAGTATGCTTTCTAAACATTGAGTATGGGCCTTAAATCTACTTCCCCACGAAAAAGTGAATTGTATAAGCATAGAGGTTGACAGCTCCCTTAATGCTGAATTACTCATGTTAAACTAGCAGTTCTCAATTTTTGGCACGCTGAGTTTTGTTTCCTGAAATAATAAAAAGCTTTAATGGATCATTTCTTCATAAGCATCTTTTTGTTAAATAATTTGCAGAATGAGCAATTCTGAGACTTAATATAGTTTATGTACTATATTGTTAGTTGTTTGCTTAAAACTACGAACTCATTCAGATCAGTTTAAAATGTTTAAAATGTCAATATGTTCTTTATTATCTTGTTACTTTAGATACCAGAGGCAAAAGAGGGGAAAACTGAGACGCAAAGAGCAAACGAACTGCCAACAACTATAAAAGAGCAAGTTAATAGTAGGTGTGTTCCTGTCTGAAGAACTTATTTTTATGGATTGAATACTGTCTTCTTTTTTATTTTTTTTCTTTTTTTGAACAAAGAATTCAGTAGGAATGTACGGGGGGAAGTAACATTCTTCTGTAAGCTACTGAAGAGGAAGCATATGTGTTTAACAAACAATTCAACAAAAAAATGTGACAGTAAAGATTGTAGGAACTACAAACACACTACAATAATTTCCTAAATCCTACTATTTTTACTTCTTAAATCATAACTGACAGAACAAAAACATACCTGGTAACCTTTAGCAATGGGAAACGACTCTGTAAATATAGTGGTATTGTTTCTGAGATACTGTTGGTCGTTCTTTTTTTCTTTTTTTCTTTTGTGAAAGCCTAATATTGTATAAATAATGTAAACCGTGTGGATTTTTTTGTAATATTAAATAATTGAAACAATAAAATAGCATTAATTACAGGGCACAAGTTGCCCAAAATTGTGGTAGACAACTATCAGTGTTTAGTGCAAAACTGTCCCATTCTGGGTAACATTATTATACAAATTCATATTCTCCCATGATTTCACAAAGATACTTGTAAGTGTTGCTGTCTTAAAGATTAAAAAATTTGATGTATTGTGATTTTATTTAGCTTCAGAGAAGCTAAATGCTGCTTTTACTCTTGAAATCTCTAATGAGCAGGAAAATAAGTCTGTGAATAACCTTAAAAGGTGAGCTACTCCACTAACTTAACACCCACAGTTTAATTTACGTAGAGACTGCGACAGCTTTTTTTAAAAACAAAGCACTGTTATCCGTTCAGTGTCCCTTTTCATCTGTGGTTTGCCTAATTCATCAGCATAGTATTAGTGACCACTTGACACTGTCTTTACTAAACCCGTCATGTGTGGAGCCAGCTAGGAGTAGTAACGTTTAGAACTCCACCGGTACTGGCACTACAAGTTTTACTTGCTTACTGGCACATATTGGCTTTATCTGGGCATTCACTAGACCTTGGACTTTGTTAATCTGTGCTCTCAGGTAGTAGCAAATCCTCAACATAAGCAGAAATTAATCTTGTGTAAGAACTTTACTCTGTTAAAGAAGCCTTTTCTGTAGCTTATCTGTGTTCTGGTTGATGCCCTGTTAGACCTCCAGAAGATGATTCTTCTAGTGATGAAGCATCACAGGAGTTGAAGGAGTCTCTAAAAATGGATTCTACCCCAGCAGAGCACCCATCCCATGGGAACGTTCCATCTTATAAGAAGTCACTTAGACTGTCTTCGGACCAAATAGTAAGTGACACACCTTTCTTGTACAGTGGATGCTCCCTAATTCCACTCTGATTCTGAGAGTTGAACTTTTTCTGCTTTTTAGAAGCGACATGTAAGTACATTTCACAAAGTAAAAATTATGTTTGGGTTACCATGCTAGCAATAGAAGAAAAGGAATGGGGAAATTTAAAATTCAAAAAGAAAGTTAAAATACTTTTCTGAGAAAGTGGTTTTTTTTTAAGAATCTGTGTTTCTATTATAACTTTGTAAGAAATTATTATTTTTTATAATCAAACTTCTATATTAAGATGTTGCCAAAAAAGCGATGTTGTTTGCTTCCGCATTTTGAAAATCCTGGGATCTGGACACCTGCCTAGTATGTCTGAACATCTGTCAAATGACATACATTTAAACTGGTGTGCAGTTTACTCATTGCGGTCTAACAAGATAGTTCTGCTATTGTCTAAACGTGTGATCTTCATCAGGGAAGAATTTTGAGGAAAGCACGCACTAAGTAGGAAATACTGTTGCATCCTTTGGCAAACTGGGAGTTCTGTTTGATAGTGTGGCAAGTCTGCTGTGACAGCAAGAATTAGAGAGGCAGAGAGTGAAACTGCTGCTGCTGTAAACAGATAGAGGAGCTCTGGACAAAAACATGTACCCAGACTGCAGCAGACTTCGCCAGCAGAACCGTGCCAGTGTTAAACCATGGTTCACTTTTTGATGAGTTAATCAAAATAGACAAGGAAGAGTATAGGAGCCATTTTCTGCAGCTTATTATTCTAAAAATTTTAGAGGGAGGGGAACTTATGTTTTTGATAATTTTCAATTATCTTTATTTATTCTAAAGGCAAAGTTGAAGCTCAGAGATGGCCCTAATGATGTTGTATTTAGTATTACAACCCAGTATCAAGGGACTTGCCGTTGTGCAGGAACAATATACCTCTGGAACTGGAATGATAAAATCATCATATCAGACATTGATGGAACAATAACCAAGTATACTTCTTAAATTTTTTTTTTTTAATTTGATTCTTTTAATCTTGCTTTATTGATCCTACTCTGCTTTTCAAAATAAGATAAAGAAACTTTTTAAAGATGGCTATTAAAGGATGTTCATTAACAATCATGGAAAAAAAGGTCTTTCTTTGATTTTAATTTGTACTTGCCTTTACAGCAAGCTAGAAAATTTCTTTCAAAAGAATAATGCAAAGATGGTAATTTTTACTATGTGACTGTTCTCTGTCAGACTTCTCCAGGTTTAGCAGCCACACCTTTACTTGGAAACTGACTTGTGTTGTATGGCCCCACTTTTGCAATAGTTAGGACTTTCTGCAGAGATATTTCTATAAAGACTTTTTACAAATCATATATTCATTAGTGGTTGTCTAACAAAACTCATATACTGAGTGTCAGGTACCTTTGATTCTTCTTTTAGGTCTGATGCTTTAGGACATATCCTCCCTCAGTTTGGCAAGGACTGGACTCATCAGGGCATTGCAAAACTCTATCATTCCATAAACGAGTGAGTATGTAATCTGTGAAACAATTAGAGTTTTCTGGAATTTGGGGATTAATGGACAGGTAATTGGATAGTTGTTAATAATTCGTTAATGGATAGTTTATTATAATTTGTTAATCTAAATGTTGGGAAGTGAGCTACGTCTGTCATTCACAAACAAAATTAAGTTCTTTCCCCAGATGTATACTTTTGCAAGAATGCAAGCCACCACTTTTACTAGTTTCCTTCTCAAATGTTTGATTCTGCATTTAATTTTTAAGAACTGTGTAATATTTTTGTGACTACAAAAGAGAACCATAATAGCAATAATTTCTCAAACAGTCATGCCTGTGCGTTTCCACCAACTGAGATTGATCACGAAGCCCTTTAGAACACTGTACAGTGTAAACTCAAAACTAAATTGGGTCCTTCCAGTGCAGAAGTATTTTGTGTTTTATTGGACTTGCTACCCAACTCAAGTGAATGCTCCTTAGGATAAATTCCGTTCTGGAACAAGCCTAATTAACAACTTGCTACTGCCACAAAGGGTAGTTTGTGGCCTGGCTCAAGTTTTCTGTCACAGTTGCGTTTCTGATATAAGCTGATGTAGAATAGTAGAAGAGTAATCCAGCAAACTGGCAATTTTCCTGTGCTCACCTTGTGATCTGCAAGGACCTGCAGAGGCAGCCCCTGTGCCTTCTCTCTTGCAGCAGTGGTGAGGTATTTGTTCAAAAGTGTGGTAAACTACACCCTGTAATATTTATGTTCAGTAACTTAGGGCAAAATAGACCTACCTACCACCGTTCAGATTTGGTCCTTTGTTTAGCAAACTTTTTTCAAAAATCTAGTGAGGCCACAAATAGTACTTGGTACTGAGGAAGATCACAGGATGATCAATTGTTAAAAACTTAAGGATTTACTTAAAATAATCAACTTTTATCCTTGCTTTTTAGTAGTTGTTCTGCCCACAAAAATATTTGTGGTCATATTTGTTGGCCTTCATTCTGTGGCTAAATTTCATCTGTGGCTATGGGAGTCCATGGGAGATATCCTGAATGTTTTGGTTTTGTTGTTTTTTTGTGGTTTTGTGGTTTTTTTTCTTCTTTTTTTTTTCTTTTTAAATTCAATGCATAATAGAAGAGCAGTTTTGGAATTATTTGCCAAATTGAATCAAGTCTTTGAAAATGCTCATAAACACTCAAACCTTTTGTGCGTGCAGTAACTATAACAAATCTGTGTAACAGATAAGCCTACAAAGTTTGCAGGAAAAAATTAGGGCTTAATGAATGTTTGTTGTTATCAGTCCTTCACCCTGAGCTGCAAATTCTGCCAACAACCTGAAAAAGGCGTGAGATCTGGCACCCATTATTTTGTGATGCAGATAATTTAAATAACTGCTATAATTCTACATGTAGGTGGTTTGAAAGAATCTGAATAAAACCAGTGTGGCACTTATTTAAACACAGTCTAGTCCATCTAATTGTGTCATCTGAGCATTACCATTCCTGTTGTTTTGGCACTTCCTGTTTCTCAGTTTTGAGAGAGTTGTGTATTTAAACTACTGTATGCCTTGCAGATTCTTTAACAGCAGAAAAGTCTTTTCCTTGTGTGTGCAGAGCACTGCAACAAGTCAATACCTAAACTGGTGTCTCTGGAGACTGCTATAGTTGTGTACTTAGCTTTGCAGAGAAACTCTTCATCAGGAACATGAATTAAGTTGATAATTCTTTTCTAGAAATGGCTACAAGTTTCTGTACTGTTCGGCCCGTGCCATTGGGATGGCAGATATCACCAGAGGATACTTACACTGGGTGAATGACAAAGGAACGATTCTCCCCAGGGGCCCTCTCATGTTGTCCCCCAGCAGTTTGTTTTCTGCCTTTCATAGGTAAGGATGTGGGATTTCTTACATCCATTCTCTCCCCATTTCAGAGGAAGAAGCAGATATAAAAATATTTGGCATTACAGCTGTAACCAAACACTACACTCTGTGCTAGATTTGCTATTGAGTCTTGAGCTCCCCCTAGTGATCATTTATAAACTGTTTTTTCCCCAAATTTCACTTTTATGCTTCTGTTTCTGTGAACATGTTAGAAGTGGCTACAAAACACAACACACCCATCCTAGAGGAGCTCGTTTTCCCTTCTCTTTAATCCTCTAGACCATGACTCATTACTATTAGGTGCTGTTTATATCAGTACACTTCTGTCTTTTCAAGTATAGCTGAAAGGGTTGTAGTGCAGTGCTACTACACAAGATAGAAGAGAAGCTGGGAAATATAGACTGTCATGCAAAAGGACCTTGTGATACTGGGAGTGCTCCATATACAACTACTTACAAAGCAATATGGTATTTAGGTATGGTTTAACTTAACTATCTTTTGGACCAGCCATATTCTCCTTGTTCTTGATGGGAGGACCTAATAGTAGATAGTAGAAAAGTCTTTTTGGCTTTGTTTTCAATAAAAATGACTCATTCATGAATAGCAATGACAACAAATTCCATTAAGGTCGTGGGCCTTACACACTTCTTTGTTAGAGGCAGGAGTTGTGACAAGCTGACGTGTACTTGATTAGATCTTCTGATTCAGATAGTCATCTAAAATAAAAGCAGTTCTCAAACTGCATTCACAACTGGGAATTCCATCCTATTTATACTTAGCATATGCAGAGGTTATGGACCTGTTTTGTTACTGTGGATGCTGGAAAACAGTGAATGTTTGATTGTCTCCTCTCTCATTCTTGGAGAGCTAGTTACGAGTGTCGTGTAACTGCTAATGGGAAGCAGTAGGAGTATAAATATCAGATAAATGGAGGAAGACGCCCTCTCTCAAATCATGACTTGGAATTTGATTGTTGAAATTTTATTTCAGGGAAGTAATAGAAAAGAAGCCTGAAAAGTTCAAAATTGAATGTTTGAATGATATCAAGAATTTGTTCGCTCCCAGTAAACAGCCTTTCTATGCTGCTTTTGGAAACAGGCCCAATGTAAGTCTGCCCCTTTCTAACTGAAGGGTTAAAATGCATGAAGTACTTGAGAAGCAAAAGAAATAGGGTTTTCGAATTTTGATAGCCACAAAAAGAATATGGAAATGGGACACTGATGCTTTTATGGGTTTGGTCAGGAAAAGCCATATGTAGATACTTCAAATAAAAGCTGCTACAACGGAGATGCATTAGTATTCTCAGAATTTTATTAAATATGTGCCACCTTTCCAAATTATTTTTAAGGATTTTTGGCAGCTTTATGACCTAAGGACATTAATGCAGTGCTCTGCAGTCTTGAATCCCTTTTCCTATTATATAGTTCCTATATTTTCTCTGCAGCTCAATGCTACTGTAATTGAGCAAAAGAGAGGGGGTAAAAAGAATATTGTCACAAGGAGTGGTGTTGAGTGATACAGATTTTGTGCATTTTTGTGGTCCCAGGCTTGGAAACAGGAATTAAGTGTTTGGGGGCAGGGGGAATGTTTTGTTATGGTGCATATGTATAGTTTGGGGGGGGAGGGGGAAGTGGTATGTATTTTGTTTGTTTTCTGTTGTTTAGGGACTTTTTTTAAGAGATAGTTCTACTGTACTATTTTTGGATTGCCTCTTCTTGTTGTTGGATCACATTCAATAAGGAAATGTTGAAGCATGTGCTTTTGTTCATGGTTTTTTCAGGATGTATATGCCTACATGCAAGTGGGAGTTCCAGCCTGCAGAATATTTACTGTGAATCCAAAGGGTGAACTGATCCAAGAACAGACTAAGGGAAACAAATCTTCGTAAGACCATTTTTGTTATTTCCACTGAAGAAAGTATCTAAGAATGAGATTACAAAGTAATTGCGTTTGTGACCAGGATCTCCTGTTACATGTGGTAATATATACATAAGGTGCAAAACCTTATTTGCCAGAGACTTACAGCTTCAGATACGTGACTGAAACTTTTCAAAATGAAAACTGGCAAAATAAAATTGAAAATTGGTTCTGCAGTGGTGGGGCCTTATTCAACTATAACTTTCTGGTCTAGACTTCCAAAACTCGTTTTTGGCTACAGCTGAACAGTGACTAGGCTGTTAAATAATGGTCTTTCTTCTTCTTTAATATAGGTATTACAGACTAAGTGAGCTTGTGGAATATGTGTTCCCATTGCTTAATAAAGAACAGAGTTCTGCATTTCCGTGCCCAGAATTCAGCTCTTTTTGCTACTGGAGAGAGCCTCTTCCTGACCTTAACATGGATGAACTGGCCTGAAAAGTACTTCTCACCAGGAGATGGAATTTCATATTCAGCTACTCAACTTCAGTTTAAATGTGAACAACTTTCTTGATGAAGATGATAATTTATATATTGGTACCGTAAGTCTTACTAAGGAAATCACTTTAACTTCGTTGGTTTGAAACAAAGAAAATGCAAAGCTACTGTCTTATTTTTTGGTGTGTGTGTGGGTTTTTTGTTCGTTTGTTTCTTTATTGCTTGTCTTTATATACCTGTTCTAAGGCACTTGAGATTGACCTGTCATTGATGGTCATGGTACCCAAGTGCTTCAGGGCAACTAAATGCTGAGGTAAAATATGACTTTGCATTCTCATCAATACAGATCTTATTGTAAACATAGACTAATTTTTTTTTTTTAATTTGTCTTAATAGTATATTTTCTAAAATGAAGCCAAAAAGTGCATGGAAACTGCCAAATAGAATGTCAGACCTGTTAATAAAAAACATGGTTTAATGTTCAGATGGGCAATTAGGCCATTTTTGAAAGGAGCCAGAGCCTAAGACCAGTGTGCTTTTTCTCAGCTAAAATACAGAAAATGTATAGACTTTACTAGTCTGACAGACTCCGAAGACATAAAATTCCTCTTAAGATGTAAATATGCCTTTTGTTACATGTACAAGACTGTGCTTGTACAAATCTGCTCAAACTAACTCTGCTTATTACTTTTCTTTTTATTACACCTAATATTTAAACTATTTGATGAGCTTGTTAAAAATGAAAGTTGTCTTCAGACACATCTATGGCTTTTGTTGTTTTCAGGCTGAGCTGTGTCATGTTAATTTCCATCAAGAAAAATCTTGAACAATTCTGTAAAAGTTGGGGAACTGGCATTTTTATTTCCTTTTTCAGCACAGAGATGATGCGTATGTGTGTGTATGCTGTGTAGGCCAGTAAAATGTATGTACAGATTATATTCAGGGAATTGTAATACTAAAAAAATTATGTATTTAATATTTTAATTGTCTACTGCAGGTCTTTCCAGAATTCTGTATTGCAGGTTTTCAAGAGCTGGAAGGAAATGCACCCAAAGTAGTGAGATTCCAGCTGTGAGAATGGTTAAATGCTGCAGAGCAGACTTGATGAATTTCTTTTTTTTTTTCTTTTTTTCTTTGTTTTTTTGGTTTTTTCTCTTGTAAGTTTTGGGTTATTCATGAACATCATGCTGGTCATTCCTCAGGTTCCCTTCAGAGCCTGTGAACAAATTACATTCCAATTGTAGTGTTTGTCAGCTGTAGAAGCAGCTAGTGTTTCTCTCCAAAAGTACTTGAAGGCAAAGGTAGCTGCTTTTTAAGTTGAGTTAGTGCATTTAACCTCCTTTGGACAAAACTATGGTGAGAATGTATCATTCCACCAGCCCAGAGGGCTTAAAGACCACAGTCATTTAAACATCCTTTAATTATCAGTTCTGGGCTTTCTGGGCTTCCTGCCACTCACTCCATAAGTGTGCTCCTGGGACCACATATTAAAGATCCTTCAGGGGGCAACATCCAGAATTTCCACAGACTCTGGAGCAAGCCCTTCCCTGTGCACAGCTCCCAGTGGGAGCAGGGAAGGGTGAGTGGTATTTAGAAGGCATTTGTGTGGCTACCTGCTGCAGTGCTTGCACAGGGCTGCTCTTCTCAGGAATGCTGGGGTAGGCCTTCTGCTTCAGCTTACTTGGGCTGCATGTAGGAAAGGAGCTTGCTCTGTTTCACTACCTGCAAAAGACTGCATTTAGAGGATTTTGCACCCCTCCAGGAATATTTTCTTTATCAGGCTGAGTGTCTTAACCCCCAGTTCTGATGTAACACCAGCTAACACTAGACAATTGGTTAACTGCTCGGGGGAACCATTTTTAGATCACCATATAAATGAAATTACTTTTTTCCCCATTACAAAACTCTAGTGTATTCCCATATTTATAAAACATTGGATAATGAGTGGAGGAAAGCATAATCAACATGGAATCTCTTTCAAAACCAGAGAATGAGCGTGGGGAAAAAAACCCATACCTATCTGTCACGGTGTGCCATACATGTCAGTGAATTGAAAGGTATCCTCATTCTTGTACTGTGAGAACAATACTTGCAGTGGTTCTTGGTCACCAATCTACTCAGTATTTAAGTGGATTTCACAGGATACTTTGCTCTTACTGATTTTTTTTCTTTTTCTTTTTTTTTTTTTTTTTAACTTGTCAGCAGCTTTCAAACATCATTCCATGTGTTTTTTTTTTCCTTTTCTTACCTTTTATTCCATGGATTTCACTAGAACTGAAATTTTCATGATCACCAAGTGCTTTGAATATCAATGGGATTTGAGCTTTTAAGTCACTTAAATACCTTAAAGAAATAAGTATGAATCCAACATAATAAAGTATTTTAATTATGAGATTAAATATTCTATCTAAAGATTCTATTTTGCATAAAGGGAGTGAAGCAGCCTTTCCTAAACCAGTCCTTTTGTGGATGTGAAAATTTTCTTTACCATGCTTAACTTACTCTTGGTGGCCCTGGTATTTGACAGCTTTTCTAAAAATAAAAGTACTTCATGGAACTACAATGAGTTTCCAAATGGGACAGATTGTTACCAAGGTTTGGCTGTGTGTTTCTTGGTTAATTTTTTTTTATGTGGTTAATTTTTTTTTATTTTTTTTTTTTGCTTCACTTCGGCTCCATCTTTTCAGGCTGTCATAAAGATAAGCTGTGGATTACAAGGTGGGGACTTGAGTAAATGATCAGTATGGAAAAATAATATCAGGTGTATCTCCAAATGCATGTACTTTTAGCTGGTATAAATTTGGTGGTTGTGTGAGTGTGGAGAGCTCCTCACTATGCTAACATGTCATTTTTTATTGTAGCAATGTCCAAAAAGTTGCTAAGTTAAAAAATCTGATCTTTTTTTTCCTCTGTGACAGCTACAGTTTGATACTCGTTTGTTGTTAAAATTTAAGTGTTGCTGAGTATTTCTGATATGAGTAGGGCAGAAGGCTTATTTGTTTTTTCAAAGTCTGGCTAGTGTTTGAAGCTTTTCAGACTGTTTGTTAACCCTGTTTAGGGACAGAACATGGGGGCACTGTACCTGTCACTGCATACCTACGTCATTTGGGCTGCTGGGCACTTTACTGACTCTAGAGAAGAAATCTCGTTGCTATCAACTGTAGGCTTGTGCTGCAATATTAATGTGAAGTGGGGTAAATAAGAGTTAAGCATTAGCCTGTCCTTTGTTACCTTAGTCGAGTGAAGTGGCCTGAAACTAATGTTTGAGAACAAGTTGTGCTATACTGATTTAAAATTAGCGCAAACTACATCATTCTTTCTGTGAAAGAGGAACTTCTAAGTGTGCGTGTCTGTAGGCACGTGCACACCCGTGTTGAGACTGTGTTGTTGAAGATGCAGATCCTCTTAGTGTTGGAACCTGTCAAAGGCGGAGTCAATGACACCTGTCTGGGAGTAAATAAGGAACACTGCAATTCAAAACTTGTTAGTGACTTGGACATTACCCATTTCTATAATGTCTTGAAAGATCAGCAATTCAAGGGGCATTTTTATCTGGTTTTAATTTTTTGGTTTTTTTTTTTTTTTTTTTAACTGTACCAAGCATGTTTGTACTTCAAAGGATTGGGCTCTCATTCCCAGCAGTATACAATCGCATGTGCAATCTTAGCTCATGTCTCTTTAGCTTTCTGTCATCAGTATACTCCTCCTAAAACCTTTTATTTTTTTTGAACTGGAAAAGTTTTAACACTTGTGTTAGCTCTGTCACGGAACTTCTGAAGCGAGCTATGAATCCACTTATGGTAAAGACAAAAGAGATGAGATTTCGTGTTAATATTTCATACAAGTCTTCTAGAAGATGCTTCATATGAATGAGTTGTTTAAATGACTGTAATGGCCATTCATAATGAACCGTCAAAAATACATTGTAAATTTGAGATGCCTTTAAAGTGTCACTTTTGCCTGAAGAAGTTTTAGTTTCCAAGGTTAAAGTTTGCTGAATAAAATGGAATTGTTTGGGATTTTTTTAAAGTGTTAATTACTTACAGATGAAAGTTAAAATGTTGGTTTATTTTGAGGGTGGGAAAACTCTCCTCAATCATTTTTTACCTTGAAGATGTGGAATATTTGATTGTTAAGCAACCCAATCACTAATAAGGTAGTGTGTTTAAAATGTCAAATCTGTGATCATACCAATACAGTGGTTTTTGTTAAGACTGGACTGTCTTGGGTACAGCAACCCACACTTCAGTGCAATGTTTATTGGTGTTTGGAACAATGTTATCACAATAAACAGACTTAAACTAAAATTTCTCTTTACTTTGTGTTTGGTAATTCCATTATTGTATTGCTAATTTAGTGCATGCGGGGTTATTGAAATTGTACTCGTGTTTAACATGGAATTCAGATTGCTCTTCTAAGGACTATGATACATTTACTTTCTTCCACTCTCCGTTTACTTTTCTTCGGAGTATTTATACAGCTGATAAAAAATCGCTGTCATCAAACTTAACTTGTGTGCCAGTACCAATACTGGGATGTAACTATAATGAAAAGCAAATATGCACTTGTAATATGGAATATCGGGTAACAGAGGCACGACTTGGGAATGCACAAGCTGCCTTGAAGAAAATGATGTAACTGCATAGTTAGAGCTCTTGTAAATGCCCTATTTTGGAGTTTTATCCTAATTCCATCACAGTTAACTTTTTCCTTTCAAGGCAGAGTGTGTTGTCTTCTACAACAGTTGTTGAATTGTTTGAGGCAGATATCGGGAGACCATCTTGAAAAAGAGGCCTCAGGCTTTAGTAGAAGGTGATTTTCTTGATCTCTGGTTGTTGTTGGTAAATACAACTAACTAGCAGCTTGCATAGAAGACCTGACTGTTCAGTCACATGTAAAAGTATGTCAGATGTGCATGAAAGCATCAGCGATGCTGTTCCTTTTGGTTCTTCTGTGGTGTCGTTTGTGTTGCTGCACCCGGCACCTGTTTGTTCTCCTTCTGCCTAGACACAGAGCTTACTGCTGGAGTGGTATCGTCTCCTGCATTCCTGCTGCTTTCCCCCATGACTCTGCTCACACTCTGCACTTGCTCCTCACACCACACTCTCCTCCCTGCCCATCTGTCACTCCTAGGTCTTGCTGCTTCCTTGCATGCAGTGAGTGACTGTGCCAGTGCAGGCAATACAAGGGTGGCATGTCCTATGTCTGCCCAATGTTTGGATCTGTTGCAAAAATATTTCTGAGCTGGCGTTGTTTCTCCTGTGTCCATCTTATCCTAATGGACTCTTACTGGGGTGATCTTGGAGCAACAGGTTTAGATCTGCGAAGAACAGAATGGCAGTTTCCAGGAATGGGCTTCCTCTGTGTAGGACACAATTTCTGGAGTCATGTTGTGCAGTTGGTACACTGAGGACCTGCAGCCCTGTACCATTTCGGTGGGACGGATGAGCACATTCCCCCTTGTTGCTGGCTGAGCTCTCAGACCAGTGGTGAACTGAGCAGTGAGTCAGCTGGCTGCTCAGAAGGGTTTTCTGGGCAGATGCCCCACGTGCTGCATGCTTTCAGAGTTTTCGTTGTCGGGCAGAGCAACAGTTTGTCAGGGTCTTCTGTCTGGCAGGGGTGCAGCATGTTTCCTAAGCAGGACAATACCCACTGCTTTTCCTCCTTTCCCCTTGCCTTAAATTAATCAAACCCCTACTGATGTTTCTGTCCCCCTCAGAGATGCCCAAGACCTCTCTAATCATGGAGGGGAGCTGGAGCAAATAATAGTGGACAGATGCCAGCACTGTAACCCTTTGGGGGCGATTTTTTTTCGCAGCCAAAGTGGTTGCCAGCTCAGACTGAGGCACGAGGCTGGCACGCCGTGGGAAGGCCCCCCAGCCAAATGGCTGTGGCAGCAGCGTGGCTCAGTGGGAGAGCAGATGTTGAGCTACAGGAGGGCGAGGGTTTGTGGTAATGGCTTTTGTGTGTAGTGCTCTGGATGGGGCTGCCCGTTGGGCTAATTAGAAGCGATGCTAAGCCACCTCCTTGGGAGTGCTACAAAAGCCTTTTGTAAGGGAGTGTGCCAGGTAGATGTGGTTTTGACTGAACATTTGGCTTTAGTCTGAATTTGTCTGAATTCTGCTTTAAGGACTGGGTGACTGCCAGTCTGGCCCCAGCACCAAGAGCTGACGCACCTCATGTCTTCTTCCTAGTTAAGTCTTTTGTTCCAACCTTTCCCTGCCTTCTTCTTTTCCTTCTCCTTCCTACCTTGCTGTTCTCTAATCTTAAATTCCCCATCTCTGATGATACTTCATGTGTATGTGGTCTGGGGAGGATAAGCAACATGGCCTGAACTGCTCAGCCTAGAACTGGCTAAAGGACAGGGCAGATTTGGCCATAAATTTCTGATCTGTTTTGTCAATGGCCTCCCTCCTCCAGCCCAGGCCCTCGTGGGAGACCGAGCGCTTCAGCCAGCACCTCTGCTTTGCAATGGTCTCCTGGTGTAGGACTGGTATTTCCCAATTTAGTGTTCCCATTGAAACACTCCAGTCCACTGGCTGC
This sequence comes from Oxyruncus cristatus, assembly GCA_013399855.1. Lineage (NCBI taxonomy): Eukaryota > Metazoa > Chordata > Aves > Passeriformes > Cotingidae > Oxyruncus > Oxyruncus cristatus. The sequence goes on along the minus strand of VXAY01003855.1, from coordinate 545,684 downwards.
TTCCTCACTTCCCACCCCCGCCACCCCTCTGCAGCAGGATGGACAACTGGAAGCACAAAAAAGTAAAAATCGCAGGTTGAGATAAGAGCAATTTACTGGAATCAGCAATGAGATAAGAAAGCAGACAGTAACAACAATACAACTGGCAGAGTGTACAGGACAGGTGAACAATTCATGTGCAATTGTCACTACCTGGATTTGGTGCCACCCCACTGCACACACGCCAAAATCAGAGAAACCCCCACCCTTTGTGCCCCCTGCCCATGAGGGGAGGTGGTATTAAATAATCCCAGGGTCCTGGCTGTGCCCCTCCTGACTGCTGCAAAAATTAAACCCTGTCCTGGTCAGAACCAGGACAAATGGCAAAGGCCAATAATTGGTAAAAATAAACCAACCATACAATAAAAAAACCCAAGCAAAACAAAGAGGATCTGTGTGTGTAGAGCAGCCACGTGCTGTTCCCACATCGCACTGGTCACTTCCTTGCCATGGACCCCTCCGTGGATTCCCCATGCTCCCTTACATCTTGGACTTCAGGCCTCTCTGATACCCCACAAGGAGGGGTGTCCCACCAGGGCCAGGGGGATGGGTGGCTGCCTGCCCTTTGGGTCACTGGGAGCCGTACCGTGTGCCAGCAGGATGGATGAGGGGAGCGCAGCCCCGGAGTGGGATGTGCAGCAGCTCAGCTCTCCTGGACATGGGCAGCAGCCCTTGCTCTGTGTGCATGTGGAGCAGACACAGAGGCTTTCTGCAGCAGTCACAAGCTGAGCCCTGCGGATGCAGGTGGCGAGTCTGTGGGCTTTGCCACTGCCACGCTGTAGGAGCAGAGGGGCCACCTCAGGATTCCCAAGCCTGTCAGTGTTTAAGAGGCATTTGGACAATGCCCTTGACAATATGCTTTAGCTTTTGTCCAGCCCTGAATTAGTCAGGCACTTGGACTAGATGATCATTGTTGCTCCCTTGCCACTGAAACATCAAGGCAGTGACTGAGCAAACAAAATGGACAAGAACTGTGTTGGCATGACTTTGGTGTACTGAAAAGTACGTTACATACTAAACTATGTAACAGTGCTTGACACTGAATAAACACTTAAAATATACATGCAAGCTAGATTGAGAAGCCAGAAACTGCAGTTTAAGAGGTGGTGGAGAGTGAAAATTTTGACTTAGAGTGCTTCTGTGTTCCCTGGAAAGCAAAAGAGCATCGAGGCATTACACAAGAGGTAGGCTTTATTTGGGCATATCTGCAGTTGTTTTCCATCACACAATTTTCTTCATGTTCCTGGATATTACTTTATCCATTTATATATATATATATATATATATGCACATGAATATATGTATGCACCTACATACCTAAAGCATACTCTCAAATGTGTTCTTTTTCCTGAAGAATTTTACTAATGTTCCTTTTTTTCACAATCAAAATAGCAAAATAAATGCCAAAACCTGCTTATGTAGTACACGTTGCAAGATGTTCTTTGAAGTCTCCCATATACAAAGAATTGGCAGAGCTGCTGTTATGCATCTCATCTCAAGTCTGCAGGGTCCATTGCAAAAAAGTTGGTGTTGGCTCAAGCACAAGTCTGCCTTGTGATGACAGGAGACTGCCCCCAGGTATTCCTGGTAATTTGATGATTTCAACTCTGTGCCATTATCTGGGAGCAACCAGCAGCCCATGTGTACGTGCTGGGCAATTCTCAATGGAGTGCATATTCCTCCCATCTCCAAGCTGAGACCATTAGTGCATTTGTAGTTTTAGTGAAACAGATCCGTATCTACTACTGGGCTGTAACACAAGGACTTAGTTAAATCAGCAGATAACACTGACTTCCAAATGTATGTATCCTCAGGAAACAGTTCAGTCCAGCTGGAGAGCCCTTTACTTTGTATTCTCCATGCATTTTAAAGCTGCACTGGGTAGTGATGCGCATTTTATTTTAAGTTGCTTTCCTATGCTTTCCACTTAGAGTTTGCTCCATTTCCTCTACTCTTTGTAATTTTTCTTGATGGGCTGGTTGGCTTCACCAAGCCAAATAGTCTCAGTGACCCTGCACAAAGTTGCTGCAACTAACATGGTGTACACTGAAAGGAAACATGGTGGAATACCACAGACAGTCCTCACTGCTTTGATTGGTCAGCATAGAAATGTTATCAGAAGTCTTAACAGCAAATTAAAATGATGGGTAGTTTTTTATTTACTTTTTGCTGTGAAAATTGGCATTCCTGTTTGCTGCAAGCTTTCCAGGGGATATGACTGATTTATATGTCACCTTGTTGCTCTAGGATACGTTTGGCAGAGCTGAGTCTCTCTGGCTGTCAGCATGCTGACTTGTCTTCAGATGTTCTGCTGCTAATGACCTGCCTGTGGGAATTCACCTGTCTCACAAGTGATGCTTCCTTGGGGACTCGGCTGGCTTTGATATTTGGAGAGTCCCAGTGGAACTGCCATGCCTCACACCTGGCTCCGGGAATGTCAGAGACATGTCTGCCTGTACAGCTTCACCTGGTATGGTTTGGTTTTCTTCCTGTTTCAATGTCAAACGAGCGCCCGGCACAACAGATACTGTATTGCCCAAGAATCTTGCAATTCTCATACACTGCATTACAAAACTACTTACAAAGCAGATCTAAAAGGCGGCACTGTGATCTGTGAAACAGGCAGCATTCCTGCCTAACAGCTCCCCCCTACAGGATTTTTTTTTTTTAAGGCTTTCTCCGTTAACAGATGCTTCCTATGTAAAGCTCATGGATGCTTCTGGATGTGGTAGTCAAATTGCAAACCCACAGCAGTGAGAAATGTTCCTTTCAGTGCAGGTATTTCTATGTTCTGCTGCTGATCCTCACCAAAGATGTAAAAGCTCCGTCAGCAGGTTCAGGGTATTCTGGAGCAGGGCTCTTGCTCCTTCCTTTGAAGCTGGGCTGTTCTGTGTGGAGCCAACCCTCAGCAGGCCCATGAATGCCTCTGTGCTTGAGTGTCTTCCAGTTCCTGCTTTATTAATATTTTATCCAGGCGCTCTCTGGAGCGGAGAACTGGAACTCAGGTTCCACTCTCCCTTTGCCTATTAAGGGGGCTACAGCACTGTAGTTTTCCCAGCTGGGTGAATATTTCATCTTCTAAGCTTCAGGAAAATAACCTCATTAGGAGGAACTGAGCCATCAACCCTGATTACAGCAATTACCAACGAAGTGGAAATGAGGGGTCAAGTCCCCCTCAACAAAAGCAGGAATCTAAGACAGAGGTTCCTTGTAAAAGGTCATAGCTTTAGCCACCCACACTGCTCGAGATGAATGGGAAGCTATCCCTGAAAGGTCTAAAAGTATCCTCAAAATACGCTGTTGAGACTGGGCCCTGCTCCAACAGTTTAGGGAATGCTTTACAGCAGTGTACAAATATCAATTACTCTGCGTTATGAGGGCTCCAACCATTCCAGCACAGGCATCAGCAGATTCTGGGCCTAAGGAGAAACTTTCTGGTAGAAGACTGGGCTTGTGAAGATTTGTGAATTGGACTCAGCAATCTCCCAGGGCAGTTAGGTAATAATTAAATGATACAACTTTTGCAACTCTTAGCACTAAACTTGCACTGCCAATTCTTAAAAATTTTCCTCTTGGAGTGGGTGGGAAAAAAAAGGCTGTGTTTGCCAGCTAGGTCTCCCTAAACACTCAGCTCATTTTATTTATTTCCATGAGTCATTTTTAGAACAGGCAACAATAATCTAACAATACTTGAGTCACACAGTCTGGAGCCAACTTCTTAGAGAACACAGCTTTCTTGAGGACAGTGAAAAATATTCTAAAAGAAAAAATGCCTCTCTGGCTTTTGTACATAGCAAGAAATTACATTAAAAAAAAAAAAAAGAGAAAAAAGAAGTGGATGATATGCTTGACTTTTGGAAACACAGAAAACAACACTTCCTGTCTGTCCCTTCAATTTTGAGACCTAGAAAGACATGAGACAGAAAGGACAAAACAACACTAAGCCCCCCTTGAAGAAGCGTGTGGTTGCTGACTACATGCTAATGCCTCGCCCCCCAGCGCAGGTCCAGAAAACACGCAGGGAAATGAGAGAGAGGCAGCTCCTTTTATCAAGCTGTGAAGTGCAGGTTCACTGTACATCTTTGGCTACGGATTAACAGCTGCTCTTAACAGAAACAGCATTTCTGCTACAAATAGAGCCAGCTTCTGCTTACCTCTAACACCGTCATTTCTGAAAATCAGGTGCCAAGAGATCTTCCCAAACCAGGTGGTTTAAAACTCCACTCACAATTTCCTTCCTGTGCTCGGAACTCCCCCAGTGCAATTCTAGCTGCACAGGGAACTCAGAGTTCCTCTGTGGAGAGAAAGTTTTTTCTGCCTGCTTTTCTCAAAAGCAGTTCAGTTTCCAGGGTGTGACAGTTTGTTGTGGGAAAGCCCCATCTCATTGCCTGGAAACATAGTTATTAGGAAGTATCTCTTCCAAAGCTAAGCAACAAAGGCTCAAGTCTTCATCTGATCTCCTCAGGCGGGAAGGGCTTCAGCTATAAACATACTGTGCTGCTTACAGCACAGAGAGTTCTTCCCTCACCTAAAGGAATTGTTTGTTCTGAGGCTATAAACAGCTGTTCTGCATTTTTAAAAAGGAAAACATACTACACAAACCACTATGATAAATAAACCTCAGTGTGGCATGAACGGACTATTCAAAAGGTCAGTTGATACAAGAATATACAGGTGACAAATGAACAGTCCTGCACTCAGTAAGGTAAGGCTGTTTTTTTTTTTTTCAGCCACAAAAGACAGAGCCAAAGCATCATTTTTGTTACCTCCACGGAGAAGTGGCTAGAATGAGAGATAAAATACTGCTGCCCCAAATGTGTTTGTCTGTTTAAGCTATGAAAGTTGTTTCATCCACATAAACAGATGCCCAGTTTTCAAACAAACCTCACTCCAAAGCGCCAATGTGAAGGAGGCTGCAGATGGTTGCTTTCTGCGTTTCACAGACTAATACGACTATTTTCTTTCATCAACCATTTTTCCTCTGCTTTGTCTCCTACAATGCACCAAAGACAAATACTTCTCTCTTAATGCAAGTACTGTAGGAGTGCCAGAAACAAACTTTGTGAATTTTTTTAAACTTTTCAAAATTACCGTTTTCCTAGCTATGCAAAGATCATAGAATCATAGAATCGTAGAATCAGACGGGTTGGAAAGGACCTCGGAGATCATCAAGTCCAACCCTTGATCCAACCCCACTGTGGTTACTAGACTATGGCATTAAGTGCTACGTCCAGCCTCGTCTTGAAAACCTCCAGGGATGGAGAATCCACCACTTCCCTGGGCAGCCCATTCCAATGCCTGATTACTCTCTCTGTAAAGAATTTCTTTCTGATATCTAACCTAAACCTCCCCTGGCACAGCTTAAGGCCATGCCCTCTTGTCTTACTGCTGGTTGCCTGGGAGAAGAGACCAACCCCCACCTGGCTACAACCTCCTTTCAGATAGTTCTAGAGAGCGATGAGGTCTCCCCTGAGCCTTCTCATAATTCTGATTTTTCTGACCTGTTGAAATAATTTCCAGCAGCAAGCTTTAATCCCAAGAGCATCATGCTTAACCGATCCTCTTTTTCACTCTATAAATGGACAGTAACTGTTCTGAACCTTCCAGTAGTACAAACTGCACCTTATGCTCACATCTGTCCAGTGGAAAGCTGAGGCAAGTTTCTCCCTGCGCTGCTGCTTTCACTTGACTGGAATGAGTCACTCAGCTTGCCTCCTAGCACTGTGTTTGGCCCTTAGAGGAGAAAAGAAAACCGATGCAGATGACTGTTGTTTTGTTCTGCGCCACCATGGTCAGCAAGTGCACTGCACAATTTGATTATGCAAACGCACGTGATTAAATAACACAAGGAATAAAAAGTCATCAACCACATCCACTGCAGTTTTTCTTTCTTGGCCCTGCTTTACTGAAAACATGAAAATAACTCACCACAACTGTAAACTTGAGCAAACATGTAAACTCTGATATAGTAGGGACAATTTGAAAAACTAGGGAGAAGATTGCAAAGGCAATTTAATAGGGATCAGCAAGAGCACAGTGGAGAAATATCTATTGAGAACGTACTTTTTAAACAGTTGTTCTGCTTGTACAGGTAAACAAGGGCTTGGGAAGGAGTTCATTTAGCTACATGTCCATTGTAGCTCCCTCTGGAAACAAAGGACAAGGAAAAGTTCTCCATATAAACTATAAACCCATCACTGAAATCAAATATATAAACTGAATATATTAAAGCTTTGAACTTTATTACACTTAATTTCTTCTGAGTATCTTACCCTTCTTTCCTGTTCAAGATAAACCTAAACATGAGAAATAGAAGGATAAAGGAGAACTCCACTAAATGTGGAGTACATTTCGTCAGAGTCTGTGTAGGCCAGTTTGCCTCCCGTTACGACAACGTTTACTTCATCTCCTGCTTTGAGGTGAAGAACAAGGTGGAATGTCCCAGGACCACCACAGGTCCGTTTCCCCGAGTAGGGTTTGTGATACTCCAACAGTTCCCTTCTGTACCCAGCTGTGTGGAGCTGAGCCACACTTGCGTTGGAGACGGACAGCACTGCTTCTACATACTCGTCTCTCTCTGGGGCCAGCACGGCGGTGATCAGGTAGCGCCCTTCATATGGTGATGTGAAAATGCCTGCAGAAGAGAGACAGCTTTTCAGAGTTATTCAAAATGGGGACACCTGACCTCTCTAAGCACGATGACAAACATAAAGCTACACACGGTTTATCCATCGCTACGCACAGGTAACTGCACGAGGTCGGCCTTGATCAACTGACCACAGTCATGAACACAAAGGAGTGCTGCTTTTGTGCTGGAGCCCACCTGTCCTTCAGGACATGAGCAGGTCTTGTCCACATTCAGAAACATCCTGGCCTAAGCAGCTCCCATGACTCGGAGCTGGATGAAGGTGTGAGAGACACCCACATGCCGTGCAAGTCCCCCGTAGGTTGAGGCAGACCTAACACCCTCAAGTGATGCGACACTCTGCTTGAGAAGGAGGCAGCCTGCAGGTACGGCCATTGGGGAGGCAGCATGTCACCCCCCTCCCACCTCTCCTCTGGGTCACCCAGCTGCTAAGCTGCAGTCAGGATTAGTAAATCAGGGTTAGGAAGGAATCTCACCTCTGCTACCTGGGCTCAGCTGGCCTGTGGTGGGGTGAGGAGCACAATCAGTTGTGCTGCCAGAGAAGACATAGTGGTGAGCTGGGCCTCAGTAGTACCAGGCAGTTGTGGAAAAACAGCCATGGCAAAGTGCATGCCTGTCCACATCCACAGGAGGCTTTTACCCCAGTGTGTCTGGTTTAAATGGACTTATTTTGTTGTTCAGTGTACCAGCAAGACCTGAGATAACATCAAACCCTGGTAACCCACTACTGCCTGTTTATCATCTCTGTGGGTCCATATCCTTTGGCTATTACCTGTATTGGGGTTATAATAGTCCCCGTCATTCACAAGCACTTTGTTAAAGTGAACCACGCCGGCATCACTGGAGAAAGGCTTCTGTGTGAGCCCAGCAGAAAATGACACCAGAGAGGGCGCAGCAGCAGCAGCAGGTCCTAAAATGGGTAACAACATGAGTGAGAATCACATTAGGATGACAACACAGCCTTTTCCCTGTGATGGTTTATAATCCGATGTCTCTGTTCCTGCATATAACTCCACTTGGACTAATCCTGTCAATTGAGGGATGCCAGAATGAGCAGAATTTTATTTTTTTTTTTTTTTTCCTTCTAAGAAAACAGTACAAGGCTTCTAAATGCTGGCAGTGGAAATCCAGCCACCTTTCAATTCTACAATACTTCTGCCAAAGTCCTTCTTCAGGACTGAAGTTGCCCTTCACCATCTCTGCTCTCTGTTACGATCACAATGGCAACAGGAATGCTAAAGGTGTTTAGCTCGTGCCAGCTTTCCCAGTCATGCTGAGAAGCTGGACACAGCTTAGATCTCCAACTTTCTCTGCCAAAGGGTAGTGAAAAGGGATATAAGAATATACAACATTTCAGTATTAATGGAAAGAGAACCGTCACCAGGGCTATTCTCTGACTCTGGCACTTCCCTTTTGGGTGAATTTTCACTTCACAATTTTTTCTCCTTTTCTCAGCAGATTAAATAGACACTTAGGCATTTTATAGGGGTTATCTCTTACTAGCTAAACACTGCTGGGCTGGATGAAATATAATTTAGACAACTAAGACAAATTTTTACTTTTAACAGACTGATTGCAAATACTCAACCACTTATTAGTTCCATTTTAGTTACCTTCCCTTTAAACATTTCCCCTAAGGCAGTACACACTGCTAGAAGAAGTCGACTCTTGTTGCTTTGTTCAGGCTAGTAGGTAAACAACAAATGACCTTAAAGTTGTCCACAGTTGCTTCTTCACCCTGCTCCTTCTGCCTTCCTTAAAATAAATGTTTGCCCTCTCCCTCTTAATCAGCAACTAATGTTCAATTAATTGAATCATAGAATATCCTGAATTAAAAGAGACCCGTCCAACTCCTGGTCTTGCACAGGACAGCCCCAAGAATCACACCACATTCCTGAGAGTGTTGTCCAAACCCTTCTTAAACTCTGACAGGCTTTGTGCTGTGACCACTTCTCTGGGGAGCCTGTTCCAGTGCTCGACCACCTTCTGCGTGAAAGAGCTTTTCCTAATATCCAATCTAATCCAGATTATATCACTTAAAAATTGAAGTTTAAAACTGGCCAAACTTCATATAAAATGTAGATATACAAATGCTCTGCTATCCTATGCACTTTTTTTCTGAATAACTCACCATGGGGGAGTGGGAGGGAAAGGCAAGGGGAAGACATGCCCGCAAATTCAGAATTGGCAAATAACTACCTTGATTTCCCTTGGGGGCTGGTAACCAGCTGCCTCCTGTATCTTTAGAAATTTCACTCAGCATTTTGCCTCATGCTGTCTCAAAACAGACAGAAGCCCCTGCCTGCCAGTGTGCCTGCAAGTGCCCCTGTAAGCTGTGGTTATCTGAAAAGACCAAAATTAATTGCTGGAATTCCACTTACTTAAGTAGCTCCTGTACAACTCCACCACCTTAACACCACACTACTTACAAAAAGCATCTCTATGTAGATGCTTACCCTGAGACTCAAATCAACTGAAAACACACCTCAACTTACTTCTTACTGGCTCACTCAAATGGTTTCTCTCCCCTGCAGTCATACTGCACAAACTACACGCTGCCTGCCCAGAAACGTGTCCTCTTCCTTTGCAGCAGCTACAGTCCTGTTTGGATTGGTGTCATCTGAATAAGAGAGCAACTCTTGCCCCAGCTTGCCACAACTTTCTTCAAGATTTTCCTTACTCATTTCCAGAACAGTTGTCAGAAATATTTTCTGCTATGCTGCTGAAATTGTTTCAGATCTGCAGCCTGGTTTAGCACACTGTATGTATCTATTCAAAGTAGAAATCTTAAACCTATCTAAATATGCTGTAGATCAGTTCAGGGGTCAGTATAAGACGGCACAGTAAAGACACAATGTGTCTGTGCTCTCTTACCCTCCTCACTGTTTCCAGCTGGAGTTGTGCCTGTTCAAAGCTTTCACAATTCCTACCAACAGCTCAGCAGTGCTTTTGCAGGAACTTTGCAGAGGGGTGCACCACCCTCTCTTACATGTCCCCCCTCCTTGAAAACACTTTCCTTCATGCAAAGATCAAAGCTCAGCTTCTCTAGGCAAGGTCCAGGCTTGGAAACTACTTTCACTTAAGCAGTCAGTGTTGTGGAAGTATTAACATCAGAAAGAAAAATTTTAAAACCTTTAAAAGCGGTGAACCACAGGCACAGGTCTGATGAGGAAACTGCTAGGCAGACAAAAAGTTTCACAAAAGATTCAACCCCAGTTTTACAGCTTCTGGGGTTAGAAAAACCTCTTTTTACTTCAGATGCATTAAAGAAGGTTTCACTTGAGATAGATATATCTGTATCTATCTGTATATGCACATAAGAAGGAGTAGGTATCTCTGTTCTTGGCAATCTAAGCTACCTAATGCATTCTGGGGAGTCAAAGAACCACAGAAGATACATGGGTGGCCCTTGTTAGGTTACATCTACTTCCACCCATCTGCTAGTTGTATTTCTGGTTCTCCACCCCTCTTTTGACTTCCCAGCACAGTTCACACCTCCCACAGAGCCCAAGGGCCAGAAGGAGAGAAAAGAAGAAATAAATATTAAGCAAAACAAAACAGCACACAGCACAGGCATTTCCCATCAAGGTGAGAGGAGAAAAAAAACCCAGTGTGATGGTGCTGCTGACAATTGCTCAGCAACTGGAATGAAGATTCTTCAAGGACCTAAACAGAAGAAAGATCGTAAGTATCTAATTCGCCAGGAGGCACTTATGATTCCTTTGAATATGGCACAAATAAGGAGGATTTGTCAGATTTGCTTTTTTATTTTCTAACACTTCAGCTTGACCCTAATGTCTCATTTTCAGGAGCATTTTTTCTGCTTATGGGATGGCCATGCAGCACAGCATCACACTGACTTCCACGAGCCAGAGCTCAATGAAGCTGCTCTGCTAAGTCACAATGTTTCTGATGTGGATGACAGCTCGGTGTGTGATGAAGACACGTACTTTTCTCCTGAGTCTCTTACTGTGGTCAAAGGGTAGGACTGTTGGTCTCAACCCATCTATCCAGCCATAGGGCCAGACTAGGGACAGTGGATGTACATGCTCCAACTCCACAGAAGTCTAACAGCTCTTTGCACCATTCTTGCCTCTCTGTTTTCTGACAGCATCTGACATTAAGGTTTGAAAGGCACTTCGGGGGGAAGCTAAAGGACAGATCAGCAAGTGTATCTTATATTTAGATAGGTCTTCAGGGGCACGAATCAGGAAAAGGAACTCCTTGGTGAAGCCCACCTCTCTCTGGATCCCAGGGTGATAACTGTTCCACCAACATGTTCCACCAAGCAGCAGACGGGTGCACTGCCTGTCTCACCCTGCCTTTTCAACACTTCTAACATCCCACCAGTGTTTCACACAGTTTTAGCATAAACTTATTAAAATACTCCTGCCTATAAACTGCAATAAGTTGTACAAAGTAGAAGAAACCCCCCAGGAAATTAATTTATCACAGAAATCTAGACATCTGTATTGGCTTTGCTGGCATCAAGATAAATGAATGTTTCTTTACTTCTTATCCTCTTCCAGAAACCTCATCTATTGCTGCTTGTTCTTACCACCAATCCCCAAATGCAAAACGATTGCTTTAAGGCTTGATGGATTTTTAACTAGAATGTATAAATATTAGAATTACAGCATGAACTCTTTACAACTCTTTTTTTGTCAGTCCCCAGACCAGTCTTTACGACATGGTTTTGTGATTTTGTTATGGCCATCAAACTAAGTCCCAGGGTAGGATTTTGGATTCCATAAAGCCCTTCTATTTTATTTCCATCTATTTCCCATATTTCCTCAAACAAATTAAGATGAAATCATTCTTTTGAAGAGGGTGTGGAAATATTCACTTTGATCGAGGATACCATTCCCCAGGGTTTGATAATATCTTGAGTATGAGAGCGCAGGGCTGGCAACACCTAATCAACATATTTATCAATGCCAACTAGCATGTCCTACACAAATTTTATACCTGTTTATCATACAAATCCATAAATCAATTGCAATATTAACAATTATAAAAAATAAAAAACACCCTAGCAAACCAAGAAAACTGAGTTTTGAATCCTTTCATCTGTAGCTGTCAGTGGGCAGCACCTCTGCTTTCACTGAAGTCAGGAACAAAAGCCTTGGTGATTCCAATAAAGCCAGAAACTCTCACAACAGGAGAACCAACTCATGCACTAGGCTAAGACACTAACAGTTCTTCAAGATCTTAGTCTTGGCCTTATTCATATCTTATTAAAGAAATACTAAAATCAGCAGAAATACATTTTTATTTTCTCATTTAAAAGGCAAATAAAAAGGTCTGTACTAACATCTGCCAGAAAATACAAACCCTTTGTATTAAAAAAAAACACACTGGAGTAAATAACAAGAACCCAAGATGAATTATTTTTCATAACCTAACTCCCTTCTCCCCACCCCCCCATATTTTTAAAGTATGCAGATTCTGTTCTGATGCGTACATATAGCAAAAATCGGTCAGATTTTCCTTAACACCAAACTTAAAAACTAAAAGTCAACACTTTTTTTCTTTCAACTGTGACTTTCCAGGGACTGAAATAAACATTAAATACCTGTGTTAAGAATTTCTAGGAAACAACTGCCTTACCTTGTGAGTCCGTGGTAGGAGGAGATGACTTTGGATATCCTACAAAGGAGAAGTAGTATGTGTGACTCAGTATATAGAAGAGTTAATTACGACCAAATATCACTGTAGTCTTCTGAAAAGATCCTTGGTTACTGAACAGCAACCTACCCAAATAGCTACCAAACAGCACCCCTTATGAAATGCTCAATTATCATTAAACTGGGGTGGTCATGGCAAAGAAAACCAAGTTATTACTTCAACGTAGTAAAGAAGAAAACCAAGTTATTACTTCAACGTAGTAAATCCACTGCAAGCATTATGGAAAGAAAAAATTAATTTAAGTTTCCCTAGTGGCAAAGACTGCTGTAGTTACCAGGGATTTTACATCAGCTCTGTTGACCTCATGCTTTGTGCAGGCTTGGAAAAGCAACAAAACTGGCACTGAAGGTTTTTCCCCTACTTCTACAGCCAGTTGGAGGCTGCAAAGGCCCATTCACAAATCATCTCTGCTGTAAACCCATTTCAACAGCTACAATGGGCATCCATGAAGGTCAAAAAGTGGCTGGTAAAGCACAACAGATCTCAGTGTCACTTCTCCAGCCAGACTTAGCATGTCCATTGCCCTTAGTTGGGAGTGATTCACTACCAGTTTGGTTCTCTCACCTGGTGCTCCAGCATACCCTTCAGCAACGGGCATGGTACTTTGACCAGCCTGACCATCTGCACTTCTAAGCCGTCCTCTTCCTGACATCAAAACTGTGCCAGGAGGCCCTGCCTCTCCAGTCTCCAAGATGATCCCGGTTGTTCCAGGCAGAAGTGGCACAACTCCTGACCCTGGCAGCACTGGGCGTGGAGGAGGTCTCAGCCGCGGTGGCTGGAGGGGGGTCCTGTGTGGCGGGGGTTGTATCCTTGGCCTCGATGGCAGCAGGGATATGCCAGGATGGGGCTGCACGGGTGGCCTTGGTGGCAACAGCTGCCGTGGTACTTCTGATAGCCCTTTGAAATAATGAAAGAGGAAGAAAGATACAAAGTTATTTGCCTAACACAGTAAATAAAATGGCATATTTTTGTAAAATAAACACTTTCAAATAAAACAGGACTCAATTGGAGGCCACCTGTTCCCTCAGACCCAAGACTGCACTGGCAAAACTCCGTTCCACTCTTGCAGTACTACAGACTCCCCTCTTTACCAGCCTGTGTGCCACAAGGAAAGGACAGTCTGGGGACAGCAAAAGCAGAAGTCGAATAACCCATGAACGTTCATTCAACCACTAGACCAGTTTTGACTTTCTGCACCAGGCAGGGTGTGTATTACACCTATTCCCACCAGTACCTTCATCTCCACTGCATGTTCTCTCTCTCTCTCTACTTTCACTTCAGTTCTGCTCAACCCCTCACACCCACTGCGTACTCTGAGACTCTCTACTCACACAACTCCTAGCACAAAGCTGACTCTTTAACATGACCATAAAGCAAATTAGCCACAGCAAAAGAAAAATTCAGTAATGAGCATGAATTATGAGACGTTTTTCCTTACCTTAAAAAGCAATGAACATAAAATTCCAAGTGCTTCCATTACTAATATTTTCTGACAATGAAGGTAGAACCCTAGGATATAATCTACCAGAAATCTCTATTATTTAAAGTGAAGAGATACCATTAAAAGACTTTTCCAGTAGGGCAGCCAACTCCCATGACATCAGTGTTGAACAGCACTGACATCGTTGCATTTGTGTATCTGGTGTAGTTCTAAGCCCTTTAAAGGAATTATGACATTCATAAAAATGAAGTCCTAGATGACATTTAAGAATGAAATGTCCTCCAAGAATAAGGCCGAATTACATCTACACTAAGAACAGAAATCTACAAATGTTCAGATTTCAGCAGATGCAATGACAGCTTTTATACAGGATAATTAGAATTTCATGCTAAATTAAACTTCAACATAGGTTACTTTGGTTAGGTGCAGGGATCGATATGAGTTTTTGTGGAAATGGGAAAAAAAACCATTGGAAATTCATCTGATGCAAGATGCTTGCCATGGCCCACAGTGGAGACCACCTCTCTGAGGTCTCAGTGGTCACAATGAAGCATTTCAATTCAGCACAGTCCAAAATCAGCCTGGATAAATTCATCAGTAGCTAGGGCTAAACCACGTGGCTGTGCCTAGAAGCAGATTTGGTGTAAGGCTTTCCTTGGCTCTGCTGTGAAGCTGGGGACCCCAGCAGGGCCTTACGCTGCTCCTTGGGGCAAGAGCTTACAACCAAGACATGGAGGTATTGTTCAAGACGCATGGCTGGGGTCTGGACAGCGTCATTGCAACCACATGCTGTTTATGACTACTCAGCACCTGCACTTTACCCTTGTGAATCCCATTTCTTGTTTTCAGTCTCATGAGAAGCCCACATAAGCCTTTCAGAGTACTGGGAGGATGTCTGAAGTCATAGTCTCACACCACCTGCATTCACTTGCTCGATATGGCTGCTGGAAACAAATCTCCCTGAGCTTTGCTGGCTGAGTTTCACTCACATGAGGATTGAAACTTACACAGGCAGCGCACCACAAAGCTGGGCTAACGCCCTCTTGATAACTCTGTCCACAAGGCGGAAGCCTAAAAAGTGAAATGTTTGCTTTATACAGATTAAAATTATTTTCATAAAAATCCCAAGATTAAAAAAATCTTGGAATTTTTTTTTCAAAAAAACAAGCTTTTAAGTATCAAAGTGAATTGTTTAACAGAATTGTTAACTGAGTAGAGACAACTTCTGTCCACAGCAGCATCGATTTAGACCTTCAACTAAGATCTTCAGATTAACCTCATTCAAAACACAAACTGCCAAAATACTTGGGATGCACGTACATGTCATTTCTTGAGTCAGTCATACTGAGCTTTATTAAGACAATTACTTGGAATGAAACTGGGAAAATGAATAAATTTCTATGTTTGTTTTTCTAGACCTTTAAATAACAATCAACAGCTGAAATCCCACACCCTGAGCAAACTGCTTCCTTGCATGCAACATCAATACTGCAATATTCAGAATTACCCCATCTCTGTAAAACTAAATCCGGAATGACCAGCCTAAAGCTCAGCTTCAAGTGGAAGTCATCAGATATGTGTGAGTTGAGAGTAATCTGGTCTGCCATCTTTGCCAACCTTTTGGCTGTTTCTACTGAGATGCATCATAGCAAGACCAATAAATCACTAGATAAAGATGGTAACACTGGAGTCAACCTATTCTGACACTGGGTTCCATAACACACGTTTTCAATTCAAAAGGCAATGAGAAAATGAACCCCTGATGAAGGCTGGGGGAACCTAGCTGGGACCTGCTTTGACTTTGCTGAACAGCACATGAAACAGAATCTTTCCCATCATCTTCCCATTTGTCTGGGAACACAAAGGATAGAGCTGAGATCATTACACAGCTAGGAACACTAACACTGTTCTCAGCAGAGAGGGCCTTGCTGCTCTGGTTGTCATCACTGTTGTGAGTGACAATTTGGTTACCATATCACATACCAGAGCCTTCTCTCAGATGCTCGTCCACAACTGAAAACAGAAAGAAAGATTTTCCTCCTTGGTTGACAATGAGAATGCTTTTGTTCTCCTCTCCCTTCAGTTTGTTCAGCCAGGCAGCTTTAACCTGCAGTTTACTTCCCTGAATGAGGAATGATTTGCTGGGAAGGAAGATGAGCAGCAACCTGGATGCATAAGGTAGGTGGACCTTTGGGATGCATCTGTTTCTAGTATCATTCTGCTCTGACCATGCTATTCTCAGTCCCCAAAACACACAAAGTGTATAAAGCAAACTAATGAGTAAAGGAATCTGCCACTGCACCCACAAGAAGTCAAAAAAGACCTCACTTGAATTTTCTTGTAGATACCAAAGGGATTTTACAATTATGCTAGGAAGCAGCATTTTGCACGAGCTCACAGGGAGCCCAGAGGAATTGATTATTATGACTGTATGACTATTCACAGTGCAACATTAAGATTTTATGTTACCTTTTATCGATGCTGTAATGCAGAGCACACATTTGGTTTCTTAGACCATAACTTCATCAGACAACATTTTGCTGTTGCTTTCAAAGCCCTGCTACAGAGACAATTACTGTAGGAATTGCAGTTCAAGCCAAATAACCATAACCAAAGCAAACTGCACAGTATCTGGCTATCCCAGCACGGTACCTGGCTAGAAGACACACTTTGATCCCTGGAAGACTTCATGGATATATATGAATAGGCAACAATTAAAAGAGACCACTGACTTTAACATGGCTTTCAGTTTCGTGCCATTTGAAGAGCAGATGCCCTCACAGAGAGGCACAGAGTGCAATGAGAACAACTTACCCTACGAGATGTGGAGCTGGGGGCAGCCACCATTTAGTGTGGATGAAAAGCTACAGGATCATATTACCTTGGAGAGCACGTCATGCGTGGTCCCCTAAATGCTTAGAGCAGACCGCTGCCTGCTGCCACCACTACCTTGTGTGAGGCCGGACACCAGGAATTATAACAAATTAAATACATTTCTGGCCTCTGGGTTCATATCTGATGTACAATTATTCACTGCGTTGGCTCATTAGTTTGGATTGAGACACTTGAAACCCCTTAATAAAAAAATTTGGAAGAAAATACAGCCATATTCCTAAGATCAGTGTCATTTGACTTTGCTCAGGTTTAGAGTGCGCTGGGCTTACACTGCTTGATGAGATTTTATATTGTATTCCTTGCAATATATCCTTGCCTTACTGCCCTCAACAACTTTATTAGTAACAATTTGTTTCGGTTTCGGCCCTTCTGAAGTCAAATGACATCATTTGAATGCTACAATATGCTGGCAAATTGTGCATAAGAAATTTTACACTGATCCAAGTCCAGGACTGTCAGTCTTCCTTTCAAACAGCGTTGGTATTGGAGACAACACTGCAGATCACAGATGTAAAAATAGTTAAAGCCATACCCCAACTCATGTAACAGTGTTCCCAAACCACTTCCAAAAAAGGCTTTTCTGCTAAAACGTTTCTGCAACTCCAGCCTTCAAAACTTACTTAGACTGTTGTGCCAGACAGTGTTATTATAATTGGAAACATTTGGGAACTGAAATGTGTGCTTCACAAATCCTTCAGAGGCCAGAGGCACCCCATAGCAGCAAGGGATGCTCAGAGTGCCTGCACCCCAGATCCAGCAGCAGCATCCTTCCATTGGCTTTTAGCATTCAATGGTGGATGGAGAGGTCTGCCCTAAAGCAGCAGGATTTTATGGAAAGCCAGGTGTGCTGAAGCTTTAATACACTGTAATAGGGGCTGATAAATGCAACCCATGAGGTCACTTGAACATCTGCTTTAAATAGCAGAAGAAAGATTACTGTGTGTATCTTGGATCTTTCTCCAGTGTCAGTCCCTAGTGCAGATTAATTTTGGGCAACATGGATGAGAAACAGGATTACACAGATACATCATATTCCATTTTAATGGGGATTTGGTCTGGTTCTGCAAGATCTAGGGGCAAAGGTCCTAACCCTGTTGAATTTAAGTCAAGATGACACCAAAAGAATTATCTGAAAATTATTGACTCTCTTCATTCCTCTCCACTTCTTCCTTTAAAGAAAATGTATTTTTTTTTAAATTTCACACAAAAGCTTCTCACCTCAGAAGTATTTTTGCATCAAGTACTGAAATGCATTTGGTTTTAAATGATTAAACAAAAGAAACACCTCTATTACAGGCTTTCAAGTCTCTGCCTTGGAGTGAGAAGAATAGTCTTCCCTAAGGAAATTAGTTTTAGACTCTTCATGAAGCACGACTTGTCGATTCAAGGACAAGTGCTCACAGCCTTGCATCTGATCTCCCCCAGCCACCATAAGCTGCAGAAGCCCACAGGCTCTTCCCTCAGCACCTCTCCTAATTTTAGGCCAGTCAGAGAAACTGGCCTCTTATTTATCTCACACGTGTACACAATTAAAACCAGAAGCATGAACCAGCTGAGGAGTGCAGTTTCAAAACAGTCTCCAATTCCTATGTTTCTGCGTCATGCTAACAGAAACAGGAACTCAGCTTCCTTCTGTAAACTTCGACTCTCTCAGCAAAACAACCCATTGCTGAAATATGGAGCAAGAACTGCAGAGGGAACAGAGTGGCTTCTGTCAAGGTCCCTAAACCTTCACGGCAAGGTTCACCAACATGCTGAGGTCACCATTTCACAGGATTTTGAGCCAAAGGGAATGTGCCCCTGCTTCTCAGCTGCTCCAATGCAAACTTTAAACCACCTGTGGAGGTAGATTTGTACTAACATGTTGGACTACCAACAGAAGTGGCTGAGGTGTGAAAACAGTGCCAGCTGGGGTGTGCCAACTATTGCCAACTACCTTGTGGGAATGCAAACTTCTGTGAGAGCTATGAAGAAGAATTCCTATATTGCCATGCCAAGATACGCCAGAGCTTGTTTGTGAAAGTTCTAGATCAAAGAGTTGGTGCTGAATTATAATCATTACCTCATGCTAAGAACATGACTTGAAAATGCGGGGATAATATATATTATAAAAATAAATTTGAATTACTCTGACTTGATTTTCTCCATTTACTTTTCAATTTCCCCTGAGGCATACAGAATAATCTCACACAACAGAATAAAACAAAAGAAAAAAAATTAAATCAAATTAACTGGAATAACAGCCACAGACAATTATTATTTTAAACTCACTATTCAAAAATACTACTTCTTACACTCTCTTTATCCTGTCTCAAAGTAAACATAAAAGCATGTAAGACTTCTTTTTTGGATTTTGGTTTTTTTTGGAGGATACTTTTAAAAGCACGCAAAGTACTCTGTGGTGTTCTAGAGCAAAGAGCCAAAATTAGAGTCACTGTAAAAACAAAGTAAAAATTGTGTAATATTAAGTTTTTCCTCCCTTGTTTAGCTCATTTATAAACGTTTCGGAAAGGAAAGCCAATTGAAAAACAAACAAAAAAAAAAGGAAAAAAAAAGAAAAGGAAAAAACTTACTTGTGTCAGACTGAGATTTCAGCACGCCTTCGATGTCTGTGGTGATTTTGGAGACCTGACTATGAAACTGTTGGACGGAATTTTTGAGGCCAGAAATATCCGTGGAATGAGATGCTATAGTTCCATTCATTTCATGAATGCAGTTCCATAAGCTGCTCACGTGCTTATTCAGACCTTCTTTTATCCTCTGCAAGCTATCTGAGACAGAGTCCAGCTTGTCGCAAACTTTTTCAACATGTGAGACTCTGCTCTCAACATCCGAAACACCGTCCTGGATACCTTGTGTCTTCTCTTTGCACTTGCTAAGATCATTCAGGACATGGTCATTCAATTGTTCTAGTCTCTCCTTCACTTCACCACAGCAATTCTCACTGGGATGAGCAGTTTGATTTGCAAATGTCCTCTGCATTTGATCAATTTTTCGGAAGACACCTCGCTGTGTTTTTCTACACGTAGAATTGACACCCAGAAGCTGCTCCTTGCAGCTACTCAAGCCATCTTGAAGATTTTTCATATCTTTATCAATGACATTTAGATTATATCGGAATACACGTATGTCTCTTTGCATTTTCTGGATGTCACGTTGGTTACCCTTAATTAAGTTGAGTTTCTCATTAAGAGAGCTATTTAGAGACTGCAGAAGAACAGAGTTATTCCCTGTTTTCAAAAGCAAGTGGTTGTACTTGTCGTTACAGTTTTCTAGCTGTTTCTGAAGGTCCTCCGTACCTTGCGGTGCAGACTGACATTTCTGTCCGCAGAGTTGTTCAAGCGACAGTAGTTTGTTCTTCAGGAAGTCAATCTCTGCTGTAAATTGCTCATTTGCAAATCCTGCATCACTGGGCAAGATGGGCCCAGGGTTCATAAACATTCCATCCGGGTCTGTAGTATTAGCGATCTCTAAAATAGTGCCGCCCAGCCTAACCTCTAGTGCCCGCAGCTTTTGGTCAAACAAGTCTCTCAGTTCATCTACCTCAGCAGCTATAGTGCCACGGAGAGTTTCCTCAATGTAAAAGCAATGCTCTTCAGCATTTCGTTCCGTAATATTCATCCTCGCATCAAGCTCCTCCAACCTCTCGCCAAACATGTCTTCCAGATCTGGAGTTGACAATCGAATGATTTCATTATCTATTCTGACATTCAAGATCCTGTGCGCTTCCACAACTCTGTCAATCTTCTTATCTAAATCTTTTATCTTTTGGTCAAAGTCATTTCTCTCACCCTCGCTGCCAGAACTGGAATCGTTTGATGGAATCTGAGTTCGGAGAGTATTTATTTCTTTCCTCAAATCATTCTCTTTTCCTTTTATAACATCAATTATCCCTACACAGTTATTTTCATTGTCAGCACACTGCTGTTGAATATCCTGTGGTTTGCATTCACAGGAGTTCTTCAGATCTGACATTTTCTTTTCAAATCCTTCCATTATTTCTTGTCTGAGGGACTCAAATTTTGAGTCTATATACTCCTGATAAATATTATCACTGGGCATTGTTATTGTAGGTCCTTGTGCTGCCTCCTGCAGTTGTTTTAATTGTCCTTCGTAGCCTTTTACTTTTCCATTCAGTTCCTCCAGCTCATCATTCCTCACCTTCAAGGCTTCTTTGACCTCAGCTAGCTCAGACTTTATATCTTCCATTTCAAAATCAATAAAAGGGTCTTTTTGGTCCCTGCTGTTGTGGAGTCCAGGCAGATGAATAGCATCTGTTTCACCACCAACCGCACTGTCAGGCTCTGGGCGGTCATAAAGGTTGTTCAGCCAAGTGACCAACATCTTACTAGCGTCTTCTTGCACAGTCAGCTTTAGGTTTTCATTCACACCTGCCACGGAGGACTGAAGTTCAATCACAGATCGTGTAAGTCTAAACAATTCATCCTCAAGAAACTGCATTCTCTTCTCATATGCTGGAGCCTCTGGCACTTCTGTTGGTTCTGCATCTGTTTCACAGAAATAACAGACAAACTCCGCATGTAAATATTCCCAGTGTTACCTGTTTTAATCAGCTGTGGTTAATTTCACTTTTCTTAAAACCAAATACTGATTTAATTTGCAGAATGCTTGTTGCCTTTTCTGTCCTTGTTTTCAGTAGTTTGTAATTAATGCATTATCAAAAACCCTCCAAACTAAAAAGTTTTAGCACATTGACCAATTCCTGTCAAGATATAAGGGCAATAAATAAACTGGCAAGCAGAATCGCCCTTCTTGTTCAGCAATGGATCTAAGCTATAGTATATATAACAGACCGTTATAGGTCCATACACATCACAACACAATCACCTTGGGACCACTGCATCTCCTATAACAATAATTTGCTCCTGAATTCCCACTGAAAACTTCAGAGGCAGTCAGCCATTTATTTGCCTGAAGTGGATTTGTGCTCCAGTACTGAACTGAGGTGCAAATATACATCCCACATATGAGATGGGGTTCTGCAAGGTACTCCAGTTACCTTACTTGCTTCACATGCAATTCTGGATGTTCAGTTTCAAGCAAAAGTTGCAGAAAATCCAGAACAAACAAACAAAAAAAATATTATCTGAGGTCAAGAAAGGACAAACTACAGGAAAAGTCAAAGTAATCTTTTACTTAGTCTAGAAGAGAGGAGAATGATACAGATATCACCATGTTTTATTATCATCTTTTGGAAAGAATGTTTTAGGTGGGCTAACAAAATATTTTAAAAGGTTATTTTCAAAGCAGGTCTATAATCCGTAGAACTAGTTTGAAACCATGTTTTAAGTCATTCAATGCATTCTACTACACAGAAAACACATGCGGAAATCTGACTAAGTGCTATATGTGACACTAATCTCCAATTATGTTGGAAAAAGCCCCTCAGAAGGAAACATCTGTTTACCATTTTTTGTTAATGGAGAAAATCCATAATACAGCAGTAACAGCATTCCTTCTTGCCCTTTCAGAAGACAGTATCTTACATAAATAAATATCATTCATTCTTTAAAATACTCTTTGAGAAACTGAGGCTTAACCTTACTTATTCCCTTACTCCTTACTATTAAGGTAGGTAATCTAACATAAATCTGTATAATCTGCACAACCTTGAACAAAACACTGTGAAATTGCGAGGGATCATTATGTATAATCAAAATTAGTACCTGTTGTGGGGGGTTTTTTTGTTTTAATAATAGTTCTTCTCAGTTTTTTTTTATTTTTCTGAACATTAGAGAAACCACAGAAAAACCTCCTGTAAATTCTCAGAAAAACTCCAATCTTAAAACAAAGATTTTCTGGAACCATGAGTAGTCATCTGGCATTTCCAGACAGCATTCTACAGCCCAACCCTCTGTTATTCTTCAGGAAATTCTCACTATCAAGGCTGCTATTGCCTGGCTACTATTTTCCCACCACAGTGTCTTCCATATGGCATTTGTACCTGCCAGTACTTGATTTTCATAGAAACCATAATGGTTCTTATCCTTAAAAGACAAAACAAGAAACCAGACATGATCACGTCTACCAAAATTCAACCCAAAACTTACCCACGCCTTTCTTCACAACAGCTTTCGCTGGTGTTGTGGGACGACGAGCAGTGTTTGGCTTTTCTGCTGGTCCTTCCCTGCAGTCTTCCCCTTTGTACCCAGGACAACATCGCCATTCTAGCTCTGTTACTGTCTTATATGCAACTGTGTACCGAGGTCTGAAACTCGTTCGGTATCTGCCAAAACAGAAAGCATTTTAAATGATCTGTAACCTAACCTGCTATTTGGATTAAAAGCAAAAAAGGAACAGGTTTGGTTTTGTGTTTTTTTGGTTTTTTGTTTTTTTTTTTTTTTCCAATGAAAATCAAATACTTTCATCTATGACTCATTTTCTGCTTCAAACGTCAAACAAACGAACATTTCTGTCTAGGTCTTAAAGTTACCTGGGCTCAACACAGTCACGCTGGGAAAAACAAATCATACCATGGAATAAGGGCTTTCATGTATGAGCAGAGGGATAAAATGTTGTGGCAAGTGAAGATTCAGCTTCTCAGACACCACTGAGAGTAACAGTGACCATCAATGTATTACTCTATAAATTCAAAACCTTTTTCCTCTAATAACTGCTTTTCATTACAAACCCACCCACAGGGCTCTTCTGGGCATCAAAAAGTGTTTCTGCCTGCTTTGTCCCACTTGTCTTTCCACAGTCTTCACTTAAACCATTCATCAGGATCCATATGTACAGAGCAGTCAAAGCTGGAAGGGATACTCCAGAGAAGGACAAAACGCTGAAAGCATGTCAGACAAGGACATGAAAGAAGGAGTCAGATGAATTGCTAAACCATAAGAAATCAACTCTTTCCTACTTCATCAGTTAAGTTGAAAAGGGTCTGGCGGACAAACCTGTGCACACATTATGTACATACAACCTTGAACTTCTCTGATTAATAACTCTTAAGTTAATAAATGACAAAGTGATTCTGGTTGTGCAACTTTCTTTAACCACAGACTTCTTCCATAACTTTCCTTCATCCACATACCGCATGATCACCTGTGGTCAGACACTATGGTATCCCACCAGAGCATAAGCAGAGGCTCTGCTATTTTATAAAAAGTAAATCAATTTAAGGTTCAGCTCATTTTGGGTTGAGAGAAGAGGAAAATGAGGAAAACAGGAATTTGCTGCCTGAGCTCTATAAAATTGTATTTTTGGAACACAGAGAAACAAAAAATCCCAATTTCTCACATGAATTCCTTTCTCAGAGTAAAACTAGCATCACACTACTAATCTCCCTAAAGCATTTTCAGATCTTTTTTCCTTAAGATTATTTCAGATTATAACAGGTTGCATCCATTTAATGAACGACAGGCTCACTTCACAGCTGAGGTGTCTCTAAAATAGTAATACTGGCAGAATAAATACAGAACAGCAGCAAAGGACTCTACAGGAGCTCTGCAACAGATTTCACACATAGCTGGGCTCACAGGGAGTGTCCCTTGGAACAGAGAGAATACAGTATAGAACAGGCATTAAAAGCAGCCACGCTATCACACAAAAATCACCTACATATTTCATTAAATACTGTGTTGTATTAATTTGCAAAACTCCTTATTGGTTAAAAAAAAAAATCAGTATTCAGCTATCAAATGGAAAGAGTTAAATGCTTACACTGACTGTGAAACAGTTTCTATTCAAAGTCACAAAGTGAGAGTTAGTTTAACTGTTACCCTTCAAAGCATGTCTTGTCATGGGTGCAAATAATTGCTGAAATAATTCCGTATTTTTTTTATTAAGCATATTTCACCTCCAATACATAATTTTAATATTATGTCCCACATCTGACAGACATTTGCTGTCCAGTTTTGATAAGCTGATTAACAAACTTGCGGCAGGGTGATTAAAATGTTTACTCCTAATTATGAATTTTTTTCTTTTCCAGCCATACCTCTCCCAATTCTGCCAAAATACATCCTAATTTTTGCATATACTCAATGTTTTGCATCATTACTTTGTCTATGAATTCTCATTCAATGGGAAAAAGTTACTTTCTGGGCCAAGAGTATCTTGTTCCAATAAGCCTCTGGATTACATAGGAAGGCAGGGGAAGGCTACGCTGTATCTCGTCTATTAGCTGCTCATAACTACAGTGGTTTGCTTTTCAGACGCTGACTCGGAGCACGTAAACTCAGAGTGGGTTTCCAATCCTTTTTTACCTTCGCAACACCATATATGAAACAGCTGTAGACTGCACTCCAACTCATAATTTTTTCTACAATTTTCACTGAAACATCTGCTGAATCCTGCTTACAAACACAAAGTACAGACATCCCCAAGGTCAAGTGCTTTAAAAATTAAATAGAGGAGTGAAACGTAGAGGGCACCACTGGGAAGAACAATATCCCGGCCACCCAGGAACTTCCTTTTCCTTTTCCCTTATCTACAGTATTAAACAACATCTTGTCTAGATAATTTGGGTTTGAATCCTTTCCTGCCAACTAGCTGCCAGAGTCAGGAGCAACAGGATTAGCTAGACACTTCAGTGTTTTGAAGTGGTTTTGAGAGTCATTACAACCTCTCTCACAACTACCACATTACTGAAACACAAACTTTGAACTTCCAGATCAATGTTCACATGCCGGAAATGGTTGTACATACTTTTCTCTGATTTCCATAAAACACTTAACTGCTCCAAACTTTGTGTGTGTTCCTCTCTATACTTTCAGGGCCAACCCCCTCCCTGAAAATTACAACATTTTGATTATTTTCAAACACCTCTCTTTTTTCCTAACAAAGTTTTAAGAATATAGCTGAAAGTAATTTTGTAAAAGGAATAAGAACTAGTTTTATGCAAATTGTGCACTTCTTTGCTTAAATTACAGAACAAGGGTTTTCTATCATATTTTTGACAAGTTTCGCTTTCTATACCTTCTTTGTAGTCATATTCATCAACACAGACACCTTAAGATGACTTCAACATTCAGACAAATCATTAGACACAAGAGTATAAACAAATAAAAAGAAATCAAGCTCAGTATTTTTCGTATGTGCAAATTTTTCTAAACTCCATCTTAAAAATAAAAAATAAGCATGTTTGACATTCTTTTTTTTTTTTTTTTATTTCATAGTTTCATGATCCTAAGAGGCAAAAAATCCTTCAATATGATTTAATAAATTATTTGAAATGCAGAAGAATTCTCACATTCTAAATTATAAAATATAAACACTGTGCATCTACAACTTTTAAAATGTTGTAGCAGTCCATTTCTTACAAATTCTTGCCAGTTTGAAAATTTAAGCAAATACACAAATTGGATTTGTTTTGATTTTAGATATGGCACATCAAATACAGACTAACCTGAATCCTAAACCACAATTCTCCTAGAGCAAAAATAAGCTAGAATCAGAATATTTCAAAATCTGTATCTAGAACAGCTTTCATATTTCACATTTTGAAGTATGGTAACAAGACAGCTATACTCATGGATGGCTCAGAAATTAAAGTCAGATTTACTTACCAAGAACTATTCCTTCTCTATACTGCCAGTCCATATGAATGAATCACAGAGCTACTCCCATTTCCTCCAGGAAGGCTAGTCATGTAAGGCTGGGAAACAGGAACTTACACTAACACTTTTCTAATATGAATTCAGTCAAATAAAAATTTCTTTAAAATTCCAGCTTCATTGATGCAGCTTCTCTACCAATGATATACTTCAGTTGTTGTGCAAGTTGCCCACGCAAGGAGTGGTGCCACTGTGCCAGCATTGTCCAGCTGCACTGACAAATGACAGTCACCAGCAGGAATCCAGCCCGAGGGAGATTCTCAATCATACATTAAGTTTTTTTAAGCCAGAACTTTGCTTGCTCAATGGATTTCAGTGTAGGAGCTGGACACTTCCAGGATTTTGCTAGGTTATAATAGTCTAACAGCATTGAACACAATGTATTGTTGGTTACAGTTCTAACAAAACAAACCGTAACTTCCTGCGAGGGACCATATCCTGAGAATAATTTGTGATTCTATCTATGTGAAAGACATAGGACTGGGAGCTACCAGAATATACAAATCAGACGTGTCTTTATTCAACTGCAGTATTCTGAATCCAACTGCTCAGTCATAGTCACAGCAAATGCATAAAATACAATCACAAACACACAAAACGTAAAAAATGCACTCCGTGCAGCCAGAGATACAAAATGTTGGTTGTCTATGAAGCTGGGTAGTTATATGGTTAGAATGTATCATCAATTTTCACATCGTGTATCTGGTAGATGTCAATCTTTACAGAGTTATCTAGTGAGGCAACTTGGTCAAAAGGGTTCACAAAAAATTCAGAAGTCTCTCAAAGAATTGAGGCTCTGCTTTAATGCCTCTAAATGCTGCAATGCAATTAAAAACTAGTAAAACATCAAATCTTCCTACAGTTGACTGGGATTCCTGCTATTCATGTAAGTGTTACTAAACACAATTATTTTTACAAGGATCTAAAAGATATTTTAAAAAATTGTAATTTCTTACGTGGTTAAAAGTTACATACAATACACCAGCACTTACTGTGCCTAGTCACCCCATCCTCTTGCGGACCTTCAGTCCAAGATGATGGTCGTATCCCCTTGACGAATTGAGCTAAACACTGTAATTGAATTAATTCATTCAACAGTCTCTTATCTTTCCTAGCAGCAGAGAAAATAAGAACAGTTGGTTTTTAGGAGTTTTGCCACAACAGGCTTGTAACTACCAACGCCTACTACCTTCACCATGAATTCAACATGGTGATCAAATGAGAAAACACATTCAGAATGCTAATGCAAATCTTCACTTTCAATATCCAAATGTTTTTCAGCTGAAATAAAGTTGTACAGGGTGACAATAGCACTCAAATATTCCTCCCCTTTGAAAGAGAAGTACATCCTTAGGAAAATGCTTAATTACAAATTCATGTTTGCTGTAAATGCTGGACATTTTGACTAGGGAATAAGCTGTAATATTCTCATGGTGCTAAACCACAGAAGGAAACAGTTAACACTGATATTTGGAATGTCACCTAATAGCGATAAAACAAATCAGAAACATTTGGACAAAACTGGTGGGAAAACATATGGCTCAGTTCTGGAACTAGATATTAACACTCAACCTTTTGGGAAATGCAGTGAGATAAGTGTCACCACATCCTCGCTGTGAGGAAGGGACCGCTGAATCAGCATATGTTTCTACACAAGCAGCATATAAAATGTTTATTCTGAGCACAAAGCTTTAAGGTTGGTCCAAAATTCTGTAGTGATTGGAACAAGTCCCATACTTCAGCAGCCTGAAAATTGCTGTCTTATTGAACATAAGATAACAAATCTTCACTATTTCACGCTTTTATTGAATGTAGAACCATTCTTTGTAAATTACATAGTCTGCTATTTATTTTTATCTAGTTATACAGTCCCAGTCATCTAAACTTCCAATATAGATTGCAATGAGAGTGCTGAAGTAGCACACAGACACTCTCAAAAATACTACCTAGATATGAATGTACTTTGACCAAACATTTTTTATTTTGTAGGCTTATACTACACAAATACTAAACTAGAACCAGTTGATCCCAAGTTTTGTGCTTCCCAAGACTGCAGGCCTAATTGTAACCCCTACAAATGGTGCCAGAAATCCTCGTTCCACTGAAATCAAGGGAGACTTCCAATGGTTGTCTGTAACAGCGAGTTCAAGCACTCCCAGATTTCAGGTGCCTCCTGTGTAGGTATGGACAGGCACTAGTTGTCTGTATTTCCACAACGGCCAAAAGAAATAGTCAATACAGCCAGTAGAGTCAAACCAGGGCTGCATCTCACCCTAAAGTCATTATTTACACCCGATTACCTACAGAGCACGTTGGACACCACTGACTTGCATTTGAGTCACCATTACTGCATGTCTAAGTTCCCATGCTCACATTCATCCCTCTGTATAAAGGGCAGACAACTGAATTCAGGGTGAGTCAAACACCACCTCTGCATTTTGTTCTTTTATAACCTTACTACTGCACAGCAGCACTGGCAGCTAGCTTGTGTTCCAGCCCACAGATGAGGTTAATTTGAGAAAAATGTGTCTTTACTAAGAGTTTATCCTAAGGCATTTATAGCAAGCAGTGAAAAGATGTTTTGACAGGAATAGAGTAACCTACAGAAGTCTGGGTGTTACATGAAAGAAAGACATCAAGGCTATAATAAATTCCAATTAAACAAAGCAGAAAAATCAGTTTAAAAAGAATCCTATTGCACCCCAAAAATAATTTTCCATTTTGATCTGGCATTAGAGACACTAAGCTGCTTCTTAGAGATAGACTTAAGAAAATTTTATCTTTACACCGCTATTCTTCTTTTAGCTGGCATTTTTTTCCCCAAAATTTACATAAAATAGGTCAGTACATGACTTTGCAGGCACTGGGGTCTTAGGAATTACTTTTTCTTGAAAAAAAATGCCACTGATCTTATCCACTAGTCCAATGGACGGCCCAGTCCCAGCCGTCTTAACTGAAGATCCCGAAAAGCCATGGCCAGGTCTATAGGTAACATAATAATCAGGACCTAATATTTGTTATGAAAAGCAACCACAGAGTGATTCAAATTTTTTTGTGCTGGGAAAAACACAATTTTGAGGCTCCCTTGTGGAAAACATGAAGTTGTCACAAGTACCATTAGCACATATGACCAAGGAGGCTCAGCTTCTCTGGGCTCAGACAGGTACATAAAGGAACTTTTAATAAAGTTTCCACTAATGTATAGTATGGCCAACATTTGTACCAGACCTATTCTGAGCTAAGTCCTGAATAAAAAACTGCTGCTGGCTGAGAGCATTAACAGGGACTGAAACTCAAGGAAAGCAAGGGAATAAGTCAAAGCACTATGCACCCACAGAAATACAACTGCCTGCTGCGTACACAACCAAAAAATCACCCATCCAGGTCACTGCAATGACTGTTTTAGTATCTGATTATGAAAGCACTGTAATTTTACTAAATGTTGCATAAAAAAGGAATGAGCATTAGAGACTAAGTGCTTTTTTCCAGTGCTTATTTTTATTTGGTGTCTTCACGCTACCTGAAAAGCATGATGGAAGAAATTGCTCGTGGGCAGAGACCTGGCACAGGTGATTGCATTACTCCCTCCTGCTAGGAAGGAAAAAGTTGCTTTTCTCTACTTCTAAATAAAACTGTTGTCTCACCTATTGGTGCCAGGGAAGGAGCAGATAATCATGGTGCCCAAATCAGCTCATTACAGGCTGGTCTCTCGCACACAGTTTAGTTCAATGCTGAACATCATTTCAATGAATCTGAGAGAATCCTGAATTTTACTTCAGAGTTTGGGTGGTTTTTTCAATAAGAGAGGTAGAAGATTACAGGAAGTGTTAGAAGGCAAAAACTTTCAACTATTCTCAGGCAACACCACATGGTTTCATTTGTAGCTCCTTTCAAAGCCCACTCAGCTAGAATTCTTCTATCAAAAAAAGATGAGATTCAAATTACAATTTTCTCTCTTGGGAGAGAAATGTTTCTTCATGGGAAGAAAGAGCCAAAGGACTGCACACTCTGAAACATGACCTCATGTCTCATACTAGTTATTTCTTCTTGTTGCATATATATCTTCATACAGACACATACACACAAACAAATACCTATGTCTAACTCTCAGCTGCCAAAGATTTTATTTTCAAAGAGCTGACCACTACAGTCCACTAGGAAATGCTCAGAAGTTTAAAATGTTAATATTCTTAATGTTCATAAATCACCACTAGGTAGGCATCCTCTTCTTAGAAGCACCGAAACCAAGACACAGGATGCATTTAAGTAACTTGCAGCCACAGAGAGCCTATGGCAAAGCTCAAAGCAGAGCTTCATTCTTGGGATTTACGATCTTGAATTATCTTACAGGGTTGCTTCCCTCCAGTTTGTCAGGAGACATATCTATGCCAGTCAGACGTGGTGACAGACCAACAGTAAACTATTAAAATCCCACTTAAATGGAATGGGATAGGAGAACCCTGAAAAAAACAGTCCTTTCAAAAGGCTTTCAGGAAAACTTTGTAGAGCAGCAATGTGATGTAGTCTAACAGGCATGGAACAGGAGCAATTTTGCAACAGGTTATATGTTAACAACATACTCACGTGCCTCTTCCAGCAGCAAGGACCAAGTTTCTCACCTTACACCAGTGGAAAGATCAAGTGACAATGCAGAACACTGCTACTGATAAAGCTGCCTGAGAAACTGAGCTCCAACAGTATCTCTCCTGCTTCTCTGCCCATGAAATAAACTGATTCCTTGGATGCTCTAGAATTAGCTGTTGCTGACAGATTATTTAAAACCACACACAGGTAGAACAGGTAACCAATACTTCCATGAATGCACGAGCTAACTGTGGGATTAGCTGGGACCCCAACTTTCAGAATAAAATGGAGCATTGTTTTGAGAGCTGTTACTTTTCAAGACACCAAGCCAAAAGTGAACAAGAGGGGAAAGGAAAGATGAGATGTGAATGCAAAACCAAAGTCAGATGGGAGCAATAATCCACGATGTGTAATACTGGCACTGCCCACTTTCTAATGGTGCAGAATGTTCCTTGGTTATCTGGGTGATTCATGACAAAACGCCCTTTAAATAGGTCAGCAGCTCCCTAAAAGAGAAAATTTGTTGTTTTGGCAACAGTTTGGTGCTTAACAGAAGAGGCCCCAGACCTCCAGGTCACACATTTCTCAAACCTGAAAAGCATAAAACTCCAAGTATTTACACCAATGTGAAGTGAGGAGCAGTGTGTAGTTTTTTTAAAAAATTGTTGCAACAAACTCAGATGATGTGTGAAATTAAAACTCCCTGTCCAGTTCATAGAGAAGAAAGACTCTGTTGCGTTCAGTGTGTGGAGGCAGAGATGCACAATTTCAGGCTCGGGGAGACAGCCAGGAAAGCTTACCACACCCAGCAGGCCCTCAAAGATTTTCAAACAAGCACTTCAGGAGACTGAAGTTTTTTAAGTTTCCTTACTGTTTTCAATGCACAACCCCTTAGGCTAACCTCCCTATGCAGTCAGCTAGCTGGAGCCTGTACAAAGAAACTCTGCTTCATACAAAATACAAGAAGTTGGAAAAAAAAAAATCCTGAAGACCTTTATAGATACTTGGAGGGGAAACATTAAAGAGCTCTCACTTTCCCTTCAAGTTTTTGTGCATCCTGAAAGTTCTTCTTACAAGATATGTATTGCTGGAGGCCAGTGGCAGGCACAGGCTCTGATCTGTGCTGACTTGTGTATCTGAGGTTTTGATCCTGCCTGGTGCTGAGCATTCTGGCACTGGTCTGTATGCCTAATTTCCAGCAACTGAACAGTCTCAGTGAAAACTACATTGGGACTGTTGAAGGGCTGAAAACGAGATGTGGATTTCCTACATGTTCCTAGACTGGGGCTGATGTGCTCCACCCAGGTTGCTCTGGGGTTGCCAGATTGATGAAGCCATTTAACATGAACTGGAAGTCTCATGTGCTGCTCCTCAGTAATACATTTTCATTTTTACTTAGTATTAGTTTATTAATAAACACTGAGTGCTACTTATTAAAAGCTGTATTTTACTCTTAAGTAGTCATCTATCCTGATACCTACAAATGCAGAAAACTAGTAGTCATACTCTCTAAAGTTATTTCAATCTTTTGCTTTAAATCTTCTTCTGGGCAATGAACAAAACCGTGATTAGTTTGGCAGTGGGCTTATTTATGCTCGTTTAAAAGTATTAAACGACAAGAAGTTGGAAAATATTGCTCAATGAGAGATTTGGAGAGGCTTGCCAATTCAGCTATTGATTCATTCATCATTTTTTTGACATTTTCTAAGTATGTGCAACAAAATGCAATAATGGGTTTGCTTATTAAACATTTATCATTAGCATTATGATGAGAAGCTTACACTAAACCATGAAATTCACTTCTCACAGTGAATTTCATCTAAAGACAGATGATCTGACTTGAGCCCAGAAATATCTTTACTCACATGAGCGGAATTAATGGGGGTTGGTACACGAATTAGAAGGTTTGATAAAACATCCCCTCTTCCAAGTCCCTGAGAAACCTTATCTAACTTTGAAGCTGGCTCTCCTGTTAGCTGGGGGCCATGAGGGGTTACATACCTCCAGAGGTTTGTACCAATCCAAATTTCTTTCTATTTGATTTATGGGGAAGTCCTATTGCACTCCTGTAGCAAAGACAGAAACCCAGAAAATATCTCTCTGCCTGAGCCACTTCAGTTCACTTCAAACTTTAAAATCAAAACTTTAGTAGCGAGAGCAGCTTTTCCGAAAAATGCTGGGCCATAAACTGGAGCACCTATGGTACAGCCAGGTGTCCCAACATACTCCACAGAACAAGAGGTAAAACAAACAACTGGTATGACAATGTCCTACTCTGAAGCAGCTACATTGACCAGAACAAGCCAAACCCCTAAAGAGTGTGTAGGAACTAACCAGAAGGGCAATATGTTTTTTATTTAGAATCAGACAATGCTATTAATTATAAATTGCCAATAATGCTAACTCAGTTACCAAACCATTCATAAGAAAGATAGGAAAGGAAATTCACAACAAAAGAAGCAGGGAGGGGTCAGTAATTTATGAAGGAATATTAAATTTCACAACATCCAATCTCTTTTTAGTGGGTAAAAACTTTAATATTTTGTGTAAGTACCTTTCAGCCCAATGACCTACTAATAACAATGTTCCTCCTTCCTTTTCTACTCACAGTTTTAAGAAAAATAAATCAGGAGCCCCCCATACTTCAAAGGGAACATACTTCAAAGGGCCTTTCTGCTCTTTCTACTCCCTCTCTTCCTATCTCTTAAGCAGCCACACTTCAACTCACATTTGACACCTTAATGAGCCAAAGCATTCACCAACTTTTCAGCAAGGAAATGCACTATCGAGCCCAAATACCTACAGAACACTTAAACAATGAAGTGTAATAATTTCCTGAATTTCAGCTTTTAACAGTTCAGGAAATACACTCCCTAGCCAAAGTGAATTTACACTTACCACTTCTAGAAGTGTAGTTATCCCAACAGGGGATTTTGGTGTGGTGTTTTTATTTTTTTTTTCCAGACAAATTATATTTTAATGGGCCTAAAAGGTAGATAAAAAGGGTTCATGCATGCATATGATTTTTAGGTTTAATCACCAGAGCTCTTTGGGAGTACCCTGTATGTTTAAGGCACTGAAATGCTCCCAAATAAAATGCAATCTAAGTAATTGCTAGGCATAACCTGGACTGTACCTAAACACTAGAAAGGTTCTTTAAACCTAATCTTCAACTAATAAAAATCAACAGTAAATCCACTGACTGATTAAAAAATAGACCTAACAGTACTTAAGTACTAATAAAACCCCTACATCTATGATACAGTTAAGGAACTCTTTGATTTGGATCTCACTGTCCCCACTGTCTGTAGCTGAATGAGCTCTTAGATAAACCCTGGGTATCAGGAGGAGAGTACACAGGGACTGTACTCTATTACCATGAATATCTGCTATTTAGTTCACTTCAAGTTCTCTATGCAAGTGTATAAAGGAAGGAAAGAGAATAATTTCCGAAAAGTCCTCACAGTTATTTCTTTGTTGCTTTTATAGCTCTTTCCTCTCCTATTTATGTCAGCATTAGCTAATAAACATACATAAACACCTTTTGCTATTCAGACCACTATTCCTTCTGAATTAAACAATTCTTGTCACAGGACTGAAGTCAGGGATTTGCAGGATTTGTGTCTTTCAAACATTTTGGATTAGCTCCTTTCCTACTCTGGTATTAAAAGAAGGTGTATATGCAGCAGACAGAAAAATAAAAGTCTAGAAGTTCAAAAGTTTCAAACACAATAACATTTAAAGATTTTGATATTCCACCATCTTTCAGCATGAATCAGGTGCTGCTGAGTAAGGTGCTTAAAATATTTTTACGTTAAGAATAAGGAATTGTTTTGCAGTTGCCATTACAGTTATGAAAAAAATAATAGTGATGTTCACCAAAAAAAGTCAAACTGAGGAAACAAAGTCTTAGGATAAGTATCTAATTCCATTCTCAAAAGAACAAAAAAAAAATTCCTGAGACCTGACACAGCTGGCGAGACCAAAAGCCTGTTTAGCCCCATATTCTCTCTCTGACAGCAGCCAACTCCAGATGTTCAGAAGCACGAGGACAGACAATGCCATTTCACAGAACCACAGAGAAATCTGAAAGGGATGGGACTTCTGGAGGTCATGCAGTTCAGCCCCTTGCTCAAGATGGGCTTCCCCTTCTTGCTCCTGCCAAAGACCTCAAACACTCAAACATTTTCAGTTCAGGAATTTCCTGAGCTAGAAGCAATGCCTTTGCACTTTCTTCATTATCTACTAGCAAATAGTCCATGAAAGTCCTAATTTACCACCTCTGAAATTCCTTATCTCAATGCTTGGTGATTTATATGTTTAAAGAGCTCAGTTTCAACCACTCCTCTCTCCTCTGTAGCTCCACTACGGTGACTTCTCAGGATAGAGGGCACACCCCATTACACAGTCCATAAACTCAGTCACAAGTCCAAAATGGACAGTTCAACACTCCAAGGAGAAACGGGATATTACACAAGAGAGTGTTACTCAGCTGTCTACTGTCTTTGTTTTTTCCCCTCAAATTCTAGTGTTTATATTTTCCAATAGAAAGAAGCTGTTTTTTTAACAAAAATAGCAACCCAAACAGACAGAAAGCAGAGCATTCGAATGCCAAACACACAACACCTATTGTCACGGCCCCCAGGGTAGCAGTGTCATCAATATCCACAGTCTTATTTCAGTAGTACCCAGGATGTAGCAGTACCAGTTTCATGTCAAAATAAAACTAGTTACTGAAGTTTTACTGTAAAACAATCCTCATCATCACCTCAGCCCAAGTCTGAGCCTATGAAAATCTGTGGGTGTCCTTCCACTGACTTCTGGGAGAGGTGAAATGGTTTCACAGGGTGCACATCACCAAGAGCTTTCAAACAGAAACGTGCAAACATTACCGCTTCTCAAGTGGGAAACTGAGGAAAGGGGACTTGCCTGAGATTAGCCAGAAGGTGAGATACATCTGTTCCCTGATGCCTACGGTACCTGCAGGCTCACACAGCCTTGCTGCAGCGCAGCGGGCCGTAGGTGGCCACTCTGCAGACTAGCACGTGGCCACACTCATGAAGCTTAAAATCAAACAAGTAACTTTATATAACCTCCCGTAAAAATCTCTGCACTGGCAGCTGCCCTTGCTGGGCAACGGACAGGGATACACAGACTGTAAAGCAGCTGGCTCACGTTCCTGGCTCTCTCTTGATCCAGCAACACAGAGCAACTATCAAACCGGTTCTGAGCGTGACTGTAGCCTGGCAGCTCTGAGCCAGGGTGCGTAGGTGCGCTCCCAGCAGCACATAGGTGCGCTCCCGGCAGATCCTGGCGTTCCCGCCGTCCACGGGAAGCATCCCTCGTGCTTTCCGCCTGCCTGCACGCCCTACCACGCCGACGAGGTGTGCCAGCGCAGCTCCCTCTCGGCGGGCTGGCTGCACAGACCAACAGCACAATCTGGCTCCAATTAGCTCCGGCCGCCTGATGTTTGCAATAAGGGAGCGCTTTGTTTGGGGCGTGCTGGGGACCAGGGGCGGTCCGCGCCCTCCTGCCCCGGCGCTTTTGGGGTGCCGGGAACCACCCGAGCGCCGCCGCAGCGACCACCTCCGCGCCGGGGCTTGGCAGTGGGTGGCCAAGCGCTTGCCCTCCCGAGCTCGCCTCCTCGGCTACTTACACCGGGGTCGGCTGGCAGGGGAACTGGTTCCAGGCGCACTTGTACTGGGCCTGGACGTAGCTCTCCGTCCCGTCCAGCACCGAGCAGCTCACGTTCTTGTTCACTATGTAGGCGCACCAGTTCCTGAAGGGTGGAAAGACAGCGCCCGTCAGAGAGCCCTCACGCCGCCCCAGCTCGCCTGCCCCGGCTCGCCCCGCCGCCGGCAGCGCCTCCCGCTCCCGCTCCGGGCGGGCGGGCGGTACTCACTTGCTGCGGGAGCCCGGCCGGGAGTACGGCAGGTGCGGGGTGCCGTGGCTGAGCCCGGCGCCCAGGGCGAGGAGGAGCGGCAGCGCCCATCCCCAGGGCACGGCGGGCCCCGGGCACAGCTCCATGGGGCGGCGGGCAGC
>VXAY01003855.1:497695-508589 GCA_013399855.1 Oxyruncus cristatus | reverse complement strand
CGAGCAGCGGCGGGGGCCGCCGGCCCCGCGTGGCGCCCGCCGCCATCAGCGGGTCCCCTCGGGGCAGCCCTCGCTCCCCGACCCCTGCCCGAACCGGCCGGCGACCGCTCCCGAGCCAGCTGTTCCCACTGAATGGGAGGAGAGGGCCGAGCCCCTGAGGAAGAGCTCCCCCTCTCCCGGTGACCCGGAGTCCTGTGACAGAGCGGAGCGCCGCGAACCGCGGCCAAGAGGGGCACTGGGTTCTCCTTCAGGTGGGGCCGATGCAGAGGCGGTGGGCTCCCGGTGTGCGTGAGGGAGGCTGAGGAGGGCTTGCTGCCCTGTGGTCCTGCTTGACACCAGTGCCATGGCCCGATGGCTCATTCCAACCCATTGGCATGGGAACGGTGCCGGCGGCTACCTGTGAGAGCGATGTACCATAAGCTTTATTTGTAAGGAGGGATGTTCAGTGGGTGGAGAGAGCAATGGGCATTCAGATTGACCCGGCTGCTAAAATCCAGCACCTTGACTGAGTGGCCGGCCCAGGTGAGGCCATCCGCGATGGGTCCCACTGCTGTCAGGACCACACAGAAGCTCCTCTGTCCTCCTCCAGCTCCTGCTCTTTTGCAGGTTGGATCTTTGGATTGAGGCAAAACTGAACAAAGCATCAAGACTGGGCCAGGGCAGGCTGCTCCCACCAGAGGGAAGGAGGGGAAGGGAGACAGCAGTGCTTGGGTGGAGAAGAGTTTGGGTGGGAGTTTTGGGAGTAGTGCCTGCTGCTGCTGCTAAGCCTGACCAGCCCCAACCCTGTCCACATGTTCCCAGGCCTCCCATGGCCACAGCAGCTGCTCAGGGTTTTCTAGGTCTCACAGGCAGGCAAAGCCAGTGGCAGGGCTGAGCCGTTTCTTGTGCTGTAGGCAGCTGCCTGCTGTCCTCATCATTTGCCCTAACCTGCTGAAACAGGAAGGTTTCATCTGCCAGTCTTACAGTCGATCTCACCTGACAACTTCACTTGGCCTCTGAGTCTGCAGGGAAATAACCTTTCAATGCTGAGGTCAAAATTATGCATTCAGACTGTTTTTTAGGAATTGTTTCATTGGAAATATACACTAAAGCTTCCTGTCCCCCAGAGAAATGTGAACCATTACAGATGTATAGGAATGCTTCACTGGCGATAAATAGCAATGGGAAAAGATGAGATTATGACTGTTGCTTCCATCTGTCCCATTTCACTTCAAACCCTTCTAATGCTCTGAAGCTGCTTTGAAGGGGATAGCACCTCACTGTCTTAAGAAACTGTGCTTCAGACAAGGGTTAAACAATTTGCTGTGCCACTGTTTAGATTTGCAGAAGCATATCATTCATATTTGTGCCAGCAGAAATTATCTGGAGTTTCTCCAGCCTGAAGAAAGCAAGACTACAGTTCAGTACCTAAAAAACCGTGAAGAAGGCTTTTTTTTCCTTTTTCCCCCTCATCATTCAGTTAAGGAACTCATGAATTTGGTCCTTTTCCAAGTGATGAGCAACATGGAAGAGCTGTATGTTGTCCCACAAAGGGAAAGTCATTAAATAATAGAAGACTGAGGTCATGCCTGTCTTGAAAATGACTGCATAGTACAAAAATTAATAGGCTGATTTAAACAAAATGAGCATGAAACAACACTATATTTCCATATGCAAAACACTGAGCTTATATTTTGATGAAGGAAGATAAAGCAGATGTTACCTGATTTGCTATGAGGGCACCCTACTAACCTGTGAACCGCAGACTCAATTGTGTGACCTAACATAACATGGGGCACCATTCAGAAGTAGAGTTGTTACAGCCCTTGCTTACCCCATGGATATGACAGATAATGAATCAGGAGTTTCCTGTGACTTCAGGACTCTATGAATGTTCACTCAAATGTGCAAGAAAATATCTCACCTGATTTTTGATGTGTAGTCAACCTGTCTACTGTCTGGATCTAGTACTTTGTAAATATTACGAAACAGAGCTTTGATAGCATTTGCTGCCATTTCTTTAAAAGGCTATGTAAGACTTCTTCCACTGCAAAGCACAATGCATTTTTGAGTTTGTTTCATTTAAAATAAGCTGTAACACTGAAAAACAAAATCCTTCAGGACTATTGTCTTTTTCTCGCTTAAACCAGAGCTCTGTGGGAACTTGAATACAAGCGCTGCTTTGGGGAGTGAAGTTTTATGTGTGGCTGCATGATGGCTCAGTAAGGAGTAGCAGCAGATGATGACTTGTGGTGGAATTATTGAGCTGAATAGAAATGGATGAATTTGGGCAGATGTACAGAGCTCAACTCCTCCCATATTCACACTGGGCCTATGATATCAGCTGATTCAACAGCAACCAGTACAGAAATTGGGCTTTGTCAGGAAAATCTTTAGCTCAGGTGCACGCTGAAGATGTGGTCCAAGCTCTGCACATGGCTGCATTTTTTCTGTGGGTGTAACTAGTCTTATTTCAGAGCATAAGTATGAGGGTTAATTGTGTTCTCAAGAAGACAGAAATGCTCACACTTTATATCTCTGTGCTATGTCCTCTCATCTCTAAAATTCACAGAATTCCCAAGACAGATGATCCTTTCAGTACATGGAAAGCATCCCTCCACCCCTCCCTACAAATGGAACATGTAGTCTGTGAGTGCACTGAGGAGATCTTCAATGACTGGCAAGCTCAGTACATGTATCCTTGGGAGAAGGAGATCCCAGATGTGACTACATAAATTCTTTTAAATGTTTTAAAGTTCTTGTTTCTTTGCTAAGCAGCCTGCCTGTGTTTCCAGCACCAAGATCAACCGCACTTTCATACTTCATAACAGGATAATGATGGGAAACAACGAGGGCCATGTGCAAGGGCCTGCCAGAGAGACAAAAGTGCACAGAGCAGGTGGGCAGAGTAAATAGCAAAAACATTATCAGAGTATTTACTGCAGAACCCCCAAGAGAGAAAAGTGTCTGTAGCGGTGTGGTGCATGGAGCAGGAATGGTGTTCTCCCTGCAGTTTACCCCTCTTATCTAACAGCTTTTTTTTCTGTAGATTTCAGCATTAAATTTCTTTGTGAATTCTGAATTCCTTTTCTTCGGATTACCAAAATAACTTGTAGTTTTCAGAGAGGTATTTATACTCCCTTGATACTTCTCTGTTACAAAGAAAGATCTCTCAGCTAGAAATATTGTCTGTTGCACAGAAGGTCTTTCAGGTACTTCTCTCCAATCTGGCTTTACATTTGGTCCTGTATTAACTCCATCCATTGATCAAAGCAGATCACAGTGTCCCTCGGGAAGACGAAACTGGCATTAGGGAACAAAGTAGTTTGAAAGGAAACTCCAAGCTAACAGAGGAAAGCTTGGTTTGAGGTGTATCATACATGCTGCTTTGGATATACTAGGAAAAGCACTCCATGGGGAAAGAGGGGTTTTGAATACTGTTTTGCAGAGATATGATACAGCCCTGTCACATTCACTTGGCCTAGTGCATAGGTCACTACATGGTAATCTTAACATTAATATAAATATTTCTAATTTGAGTCTAGGATTGGTGTTCTCCAACTTTTGTCCTCTCAGATCTGACTGTGAGCTTTGTTTGCAATATCTTTTAAAAAATTATTCCCCATTGCAAGAGGCAGGTTTCAGTTTTTAAATTTTTATGTGTAATCACCTCAATAAAGTCTGACAGACACATATTTATCTGTGAATGTTTAAAGAAAATTAATGACTGAATGAAAAGTAAATAACAGATGTTAATAAAATTACTGTTTATAAACACATTAACTTGGAGCAAAAAATCCAAGCTTTAGTCAGGGATAAATAAATAAACAAACAAAAGGAGGGAGAACAGAGTATTTTGGATTTCTCTTTACTGAAGAGCCACCTTGAAGGGCCATAACAGTTACACAACCACAAAGGTTTTGTTAATGCCACAAGAAAGGTCTGTAGCAGAGATCCATTCTAGGAGCTTTGTAGTATGAAGAGAAATAGTCCGTGTGGTCCTGACACATCTTCACTTGACTGAAGTGCTGTATTTGCCTATCTAGGTGTCAGTGGTGTTGGGAATGTTTCATTGCGTAGGCAGACAACCTGGAAACTGCAGCCTTTCTTCCTTGGTGTTCCTTTCTTTTTGTGGAAAAACATTTGTGCTAAGTTTATTTATTGAAACAGAAGAACAAATAGGTGTATTACAAAGAACCCAAACATTGCCTGGTTGCGGTATGCGTTAGGTGTTTGTATTGAAACTGGTGCTCTTTATTGTCATAGTTACGGGTTTGATTAGAGAACAAAATAAACAAAGGCTAGTCCCTGGGAGCAGCTATCGCAGCGCACTATTACTATCTGTTCAAGGCCTTAAGGCAGGACAGCAGAGATCAATATACATTATTCTCCACCAGGAGGAATGATCTGCCGGAGTGCTGGAGCATCATAAACCACAAGTATGCCACACTTGTGGAATATCCTATCTACTT
This sequence comes from Oxyruncus cristatus, assembly GCA_013399855.1. Taxonomy (NCBI): domain Eukaryota; kingdom Metazoa; phylum Chordata; class Aves; order Passeriformes; family Cotingidae; genus Oxyruncus; species Oxyruncus cristatus. Next base: position 504,138 of record VXAY01003855.1, on the reverse strand, counting down.
TGTACTGAATAGTTGGGACAGCTAAAGAAATAGTGTGATAAAGGTCTATATTGCTTCTATACAAAAGGTAAGTGCTCTCTCATATTACTTACTATATAATGTGAGAGGACTGACTGATGTATCATCCACTGTTACCATGGTTTTCCAAGCACGGAAGTCTGGACATCACAGAATAGGATGACAATTAAAGAAAACCTTTTACTGCTCTGCAGGATCTTTCAGTGAAGAGCTTGAGCTGGCTGACACATGCGCTAAGGTGGAAGAAGCTGAAGAGTATTGGAAAGAAAATCAGAGGAGATCAGCATTTCTTGGCAGATGGGATGGGGATGGGAGGGTAGAGGAGACCTGGGGAGGAGGTTTCTTTTGTGTCTGCTTATCTGTGATTTGGTGAAATTGCCAAGTGACCTCAAAGGAGAGGGTGCATGAAGTTCTTCTGTTCTTTCCAAAGCTACTACTGCTCTAACTTGCATATTCAGTAGGACAAAGATGGTTCATACGGAGCTATAGTTGCTACCTGTGCATAGATCCTTCAGAAACCTGCAGGCAAATTGCTGGAACATACTAAAGAAACTGAGTCTGAAACTGTATGCATTGTTTGCCCTTGCTGTAAAGGGTTTATTTGAGTGTTGCTTGTTATGAAAAGAAGAATTGTCATATTGTTTTCATATCTCACCTCTGATGGTAGTGCAGTATTTCAGAATAAAGAATAAAACTGAAGGCATTTATTAGTGTTCAGTCCTTACCTGCAGTATAGGGCAGCTTCCAGAGCTTCACAGCATGCACTGCCCTTGTCAACGTGCTGCTCTCTGATTGAACATGACAGATTTCAGCTTTCACAGTTTTTTAGAAATGAGCTGGAAAGGAGAGCAAGGGAGTGGCACATGACTTTACAGCGTTTGGGACACAGTTGTCAGCAGATTTTTAAACAATGACATTGCTTCTGATAGAAAATGGTTCTGAAGCTGTAGTTCCTTGTTCATCAGTTTATCCAGTTTCTTGCTGAAGTTCCTGGTGTTTTAAATAAGGAAGAAAGTTATGTGAGTTTCACTACAACAGGTGCGAGCTTGTGTGTGGACATTATTATCTCAGTTTAGGCATAATAGATGTTGGTTTATTTCAAGGAATTGATTATAAATGCACTAAGTCCACTTCAAATAATAATCTCTTCCTGAAGATGAGAGGTGGACATTCTTTATGTTGGTAGGACCTAATACTGTAATTTACAATGTCAGTCTTGGTTCGTTGGAAAAAAATAATTCCTAGCCTAATTCCCAAGGAACAAACTGACTGCTAATTTTAAGGAGGCTTTCTCTATATTTCTTCTGATCCTTACCTATTTTGCATTTAAAAGCAAAGTTAAATTTAACTTCTCTTCAACTTGCGTGCTGTAAAGAAGACTTACAAATCACTAAAGAAATAAAATAAATTCTTTAAAAAATTCTGTGTTTTAAAGTGAGCTAACCAAACATGAAAGTGCCAGGAATATCTGAAATAAGACCTCTTTAGGTAAAGACCATGGCCACAACTATTTCATGCCTCCCTGCAGTCACACCATGTCTTTAAAAGAAGATTTATGTAGGCTAGTTTTTTTTCTAATTCAGCCATTTGGACAGTGAATAAATTTCTTCAGCTTCTCTACTTTCTCCCTGTTTTTTCTCTGGTAGAAGGTGCTGCTAGTTATTTGTCCTGTAAATTCTAATTAAGGTTACAGCAACTTGAAGGTGGAAAAACTCGGATAAAAGACAGGAACAAACACCAAGTCTCGTTTCTCATCTGCCTTCTCCAGTCTTATATTTTCACTGGATGATGGGGGTAATGTGTCTCTCGCTAATCTCAAGAACTACAACTCACAATGTATGACTGCAGCTGGTGGTGAGCAAAGCTAAATGACAGCTCCAGGCCCTGCTGCCTGCAGCCAGCGAGGTTGCTCACCAGAAATGCAGACGTATGGGATGGAAGAGGGGAGGAGAGTCCCTTGTAGCAGTGTCACACCCTTCCCCAAGGCACTTTTCTCCCCCTGCTCAGTCCCCAGAGGTGCTTTTGTGTGGAATGACATTAACAACCTCTTACAAATACAGGATGAGGTTATAATACTTTTATATGCACAAGCCTACTAAGGGAGCAAGATTTCCTACACAGTAGTAAGGCTATCACAATCCAGTTCATGGAAATGAACACGTAGTTCTACCCAAAAGAGTCTACAGTCAAATCAGAACCAGGCAGCAAATAATATTCCTTCTGTTTCTGAGCACACCTCTGAACTCCAATACTGTAATATGACAAATTATTTTTTGCTCCAATGTGAAATGCAAAGGAAACTATCTGGTCTTTTCTTGCAGTTGCTTTTGATTCTCTGTTTATTATTCAAGAGTTTCCAAGGCGGTGGTGATTTTAAAAAATGAGAAGTGAAACAAAAGAAGGAAAAAGATGAAGTAAAATGTAAGAGGCTGTATAAGACTCTGACTGCTAAGATCACACAGATATAAGATCACACAGAGATAAGACGCAAAAAGGCATTGGAGGTAAAGTGTGGAAAGAGGAGGTGGTGAGGTCCAAGGTGTAAGGGTGGGCAGCATCTTACTCTGATCATATGCTCAAATCCCATGAAACATTGTTATTCACAATTGTGCTTTGTTGTACTTCATGTACTCTAACATGAATTTCTGTTAATAGGGTCTGAGGGGAATGTGTTCATTCTTTCTCAGGCCTCCAGTATGTTGTGGAAAGTCTGGCTGTAAATGCTCCACTATTGACCCCTAAATACCTCCTGAAGGGATGTGTGGTTGCAAAGACAAGTACACTGAGAAGCAGATTAAAATGGGAAGAAAAAAAAGAAAGTTCCTATCTTGTTTTGTTCACAGAGTTCACTAAGTAATCATCTGTGTTTATTCTAGAGATTTTTCCAAGAAGTTATTCTCGATAAATGTTTTGCATTGTATTCTAATTGTGAGTCTAACTGTGTGTTAATCTCACTTCACAAACCACGTGTATTGAATTTCTCACGGCTGCAGATAAATAAACTGGTGATAGCAGTGGTCTGGTTTGGTCAGTTAAGCAACTGAATGAGCCCAGGGCAACATCCTTAAAGTAGGTAAGTTCTTCTCTCCCAGCAATGTTGATGGGAATTAACAGCCCTCATCTCTGTGAAAACTAGAGATTAAGCACCCAAGATTTGTTTCAATCAAACCTCTGCTGGGTAACATCACTGGATACTGTTTGTGCGCATTGTGTGCCTCCTTCTGTCACCTTCTCTTGAAAGGCTTAGGCAAGAATCAATAGTTTAATTAAAAACACTAAAGATTCCTTTGTTCAGATATGCTGGCTTAAAGTAATTCCATGACTTGGGCAGCAAAGTCCATGGAGTATGGGGAAGTACGGAAGTGTTTTACACAGATGATGGTTTTGTTGATTGTTTTTTTCCAGGGAGAGGTGGGCGGGTAGGTTTAAATACATCTCCTAACAAGTAATGGCCATGTAGTTAACTGCAGTTGGTAGATAGGGAGGAATAGTTAAATACATATTTAAATTTTCTCACTACTGACCTTTCCATTCTGCATCATAATATCATTTAGCTAAGTATTTATGTATGTTGATAGATGTTTAGATTTTAGAACATCTCAGAGATTTCAGCCGTATCCTTAAGTTATCTATGAGATGAGTCCAGATCAGTCTTGAATTTCCTTTTTCCCACCTGAGATCAAAACCTCCCGATGACACCATTTCCTCCGATTCTTTCAGACACGTATTGCACTTCGGCATCCTTCCTGCTGCGGGCTGTGCGCATGAGTGTTCTTGGTCAGCCACGGACTTGTATGCTCTTTAATTTGTCTTTCATTGTTAAAAGGAAACATCCATTGCCAAAAAGGGTGTGTTTTTATATCGCCTTGGAAGAGCAATGGCTACAGGGATGACGGTTGAGGGAGAAGTTGTTAAAGATGAACACTGCCGGTGTGTTTCCTGTGTGCGGGTCTGGTGGATCAAATGACAGTAATGCTTCCACTGAACAAGACTGTATGCAGTAGTGGTAAAACGAACTCATGGTTTCAGAATTTACTTAAGAGAACATGAGATATGAAGAATTTATGTATAGCAGCATGTGTTCAAGAAAGAACTCAGTCATGGACTCAGTTCAGGGCATCTGGCATTATCTACAGCATTTGCTTTTACTTTTAGGAGCACAGAATTTCAGGCTTGTAGAATGTTATTTAAAATACTTTTTTATGAAAGTTAAAATTAAACCTAAACTTTAGGATGAACTCTGTCAGGAATTGTTAATACTCTCTGCTCCTGTTGGTGTTAGACTTTTCTTTTTATTCCCTTTAGCCATTTACAGAGCAGCATAATGGGATCACTACTGCTTTAAGGTAAAAAATTATTATGGAAGGAATCCTGTTGTTTTGTAGGTACCTGCCAGTGATGCTAGAGAATATGAACAAAATCAGAGCTTTGTGCCAAGGCATGGTCCCTGCAGGGAGTTTTGCCACTCTGGTTATACCACCCACGTTAAAGCCAGAAAAGGTTCTATAGATACAGGCATGGTTATTGTGCATATGCTGGGATAGCCTGTGTCAGTTTGGGAAGTGGTTAAACTGTGCCAGATGAAATTCCCTGTATTCCAGTAATATAAATGCTGTAGGGCAGCTGAGGTTGGGATGGAGGGGGAGGGAGTTGGAAGGCAGCAGAGATGGACGAGCAGGGAGTTTTGGTCTTTTCTTTTGCACTGCGTTGCTCTTTCTGGAAGAAATTAAAAGCTTATATTTGTCATTGCCGTTTAGAAATACGTTGGCTACCGTTCTGCTCCTTTCAAATTTAATTTTGTAGCAGTAGGGCAATCTTTGCTCTGAGATTCTGCCTTACTTTATGCCAGACTACACATTCGGTTTGAACAGTTTTCCAACATTACCAACAATATGCCACTTGAAGGCAAACATTCAATTAGTAAGTCACACCAGTTCATTCCTAATGTTTCCCTGAAGTTTGTTGTTGATCGAGAAATAGCATCACAGAGGCTGTAACTATAGTAATTTTTTTAGATTACTCTAGGGGAAAATAAATTGCCTGAAGCACAGTAGGACGTTTCCTAATTGGAGGTCAAGGACATCACTGCAAATTATTACACTGTAATTTCACTGCAAATAGCACAATGCAGAAGATTAACACAAATTGTGGGGACAGTTCTCTTTCACAGAAGGAGACATCAATATCCAGAGCAGAAACAGTAAGCCAAATGTCTAGAAATATCAACTGTGTATAACTGAAGAGATTTAGCTAACTCACAAAGAGCCACTTCACTGAGTGTATTTTGAGACGGCCAAAACTTCACTGCCTCATGCATGAGTTGTCCTTTTTCCCTTGAAAAAATGGGAATGCTCCCAAGACCTTTATTCCTAGAGAGGTCTGTTCAGTTCAACGGACTTTACAAGTTACAGCAGTGAAATCCTTATGGAGGAGGAATGACTTATCATTGTTCGATTAGGGGTTGGATTTTGTTACATCAGTCTTCTCTTTAAAAATTGAGGCAGAAAAATAACTTCTGCTACTACTGTGCTTCTTTGGCCTTTACCTTTTTTTTTTTTTTTTTTTTTTTTTTTTTTTTTACTATTGCAGCATCTCATACATTTTGCTTTTTCATTGAAGTTCCAGTTCCTGGAATTCCAGCTTGATGTGAGTACTTCAGATTGTATTGCAAGAAAAAGTTAGTTCTGGCATTCCATTGCGGAGAGTAATCTGAAAACTTGACTCAAACCATCCTACAGACTCAGAAACAAAAAGGAAAGTAAAAAGAACTATATAATTTTTAAATCTCTTGAATTTTAAGCCAGTCTCCTAATTTTTTTTTTTTATTGCTACAGCTTTGCAGTAACGTAGTGTCTTTATCCATCTGCTTCTGACTTTCAGCAGTCCTCTGGAGTTGTTGTTCTGGGGTTGGCAACACAGATTACCTTAAAGCACTATTTGCTATGTGGCATATTAAAAGGCAAGAATGACTTTCTCTAACTTCTTTATCCAAGTATGGAATCAGAGTCCTTGACTCTTCTATCTCATGGTTCAGCCTTCCTTTACAATTCCTTTATTCCATTTACCTTTCTCTGGTACAGGTCATATATCTGGATTGAGTTGCTGCTGAGAAACTTACATAATGGGTAGTTACTGTAATTTACAGTAAAAGACACTTACCTCTCTTTCCCCTTAATCCAGTCTGTGGTAACTGGGTATTTATATTTCAGCTGCCCCCTAAACCTACAGACAGCATTTCATGCCTGACTCATTTCTTGGTGACTTGCAAAACTCTTCTGAGATGCATTAAGTGTTGATAATTTTTTCCAGGCTTTAAGTGATTTAAGTGTGAGGAGCTCAGCTTGAAATTTAAGCACAGATCCGATCCTTTGCATGGATATACTCTTTTGTTTTCAGGCAGTTAACAAAAAAAAAAAAAAAAAAAA
>VXAY01003855.1:485939-497689 GCA_013399855.1 Oxyruncus cristatus | reverse complement strand
AAAAAAAAAAAAAGAAGAAAAAAGGCAGAAGTCCACAGCCAAACATTGCAACATAGGCTGGACACACATCCAGGGGTGGAAACAAAACAATACTTTTCTACAGACTGTCTCTAGGGTTCGGTCCTGTTTTTCAATTGGCAAAAAATGATTACAAAAGATTTTACACTGACAACAAAACCTCACTGCTGTTAAAGACAAGGTTGGCTTGGGACTTACAAAGGCCAGAGGCCTCTGCAGGTTCCACGCTCTGCGTGAATCGTGCACAGTCTGTGAAAGTGAGCAAGGGCAGTAAGTACAAAGTTGCTCAGTGCAGTTGCAGTTGGTGCTGTAGCCAAGATTGTTGATAATGCACAACATACCCATTTGTGGTTCTTAGAACACTAGCAGGCTGGTCTGCAGGCTACCAAGAAAAGTGGGCAGTTGGTGTGAAACTAGGCAAAATACAATAAAACCACCCCATTTTTATTTGCTCATCCTACCAGACAGTGCATTTGATTGCACCATATGGGGACTCAATTTGTACAGAATACATCTTGGCTGATAGAACCCTGTGGGACATTTCAGATGGGAAGCCTGAATTCTGGCCCCTGTGTCTGTGCTTTAAGGTATTAGCATCTGATGTGGCTGCATGGACCTGCTGCTGCTGAAAACACAGACTTCTGGAGCGTTCAGAATTGTACACATATAAGTGAAAAATGACTTCTGCCTCTGCTCAAGGTCCTACCTGGAGAACTGCATCCAGCTCTGGGGTCCCCAGCACAGGAAGGACATTGAACTGTTAGAGCAAGTCCGGAGGAGGACCACCAAGATGTTAGAGGGATGGAGCACTTCTCCTGTGAAAAAAGGCTAGAGAAGTGGACTTGTTCAACCTGGAGAAGAGAAAGCTTCTGTGCGACCCACTTGCGTTCTTCCAGTACCTGAAGGGAGCCTGCAAGAAAGATGAAGAGAGACTTTTTACAAGACCATGGAGTGACAGGACAAGGGGAAATGGCTTCAACCTAAAAGAGAGTAGGTTTAGATTAGATATTAGGAAAAAATTCTTTACTGTGAGGGTGGCGAGGCACTGGAACAGATTGCCAAGAGAAGTTGTGGATGCCCTGTCTCTGGAAGTGTTTAAGGCCAGGGTGGATTGATCTTTGAGCAACTTGGTCTGGTGGAAGGTGTCCCTGTCCACAGCAGGGGAGTTGGAACTGGATGATCTTTAAGGTGCCTTCCGACCCAAACCATTCTATGATTCTATGATTTATCCAGTGTAGCAGAGGACCAGACTGTTGAAAAAGACAGGACCCACCTGCATCTGCTCTCTAGTAATTATTGGAACTTTGGTTCTTTTCCTTATGTTATAAACAAAGAAAAAGGGAGAAAGCATTTGGTTATAAGATTTTAGTTTGACTGCAGGTTGTCTACAGGAATGAGTCCTATTTAATCATCTTTATTTTCCATCCTGGAGAAATTTATACCAGACTTAACCTGAAGTTTAGGAAAGAAAAAAAAAACAAACAACAAACAAAAATTGTGTGAAGTGACATCCAGCACTGCATCTTCAAAGCCTTTCAGATCCTTTGGCAGAGATAATCTGATACCTCTTTTTTTCATCCTAAGGATTCTGGTTTTTCTTTTCCATATGAGGGGAAATTTACATTTACCACTCACAATCTTTACTAAATATGTATATGCAGAGGATTAGGAAACAATTCTTTTTTAAAAGGCAAGCTGACAGAGGAAATTATGCAGATGAAAGCTCTAGGTGTTATGGATTCTGATATGCCATTATTTATTTTTAACCTAAATGAATTTTAACAGGATTTGACAACTTCTGTATATCTCTGTGTAGTTGCTTTGTCAAAGTGTTCCAAGAGCAATAATGGGCATTGCCTAAAACCTGAGGAATGTTCTAACAAATTTCCTTCTTTACCAGGAATCAGAAGGACTTCTGGAAGGAGTGAAGGGAGAGATACAGTCAGAATCCATGCAAAATATGACAAATACATTCCAAAGACAGAGCAGACTTAAAAGTGATAGCTGTGATTTTGAAATTCAGAAACATTCTGAAAACTGAGGATGAAAGAATGAGGTAACAATTAATAAACTTGCTTATTCCCAAAGTTCTAACTGTATTGTAAATGTATTGCAAAATTGCATTTTAATGCAGAACACTGAACTGCTTTGTGCTTTGCCAGCTCTGGAAAAAGAGCCCAAATTTCTTTCCAGTTCTTGCCCCACACCTGAAGATGGTATATTTTTCATTATCGTTTTTTACGTACAATCTCTGCACATGCAGGAGATTTTCAGCAAAGGAAAGGCTCACATTTGAAGTGGCGGTGTGGAAAATATTCCATATCATCAGGTCCTTCACACGTTACACAGATGTGTCAGCATGTCTTTATAAGGATCTGGAACAGTCAGTCTTGGCAACAGAGCTAGCCAGCAAACTCTTTGACCCCAGATTCCTCTACTTTGATAATGCTATCATGCATTGGACACAGGGTCACTGCTACCCTCTTACATACAGGAAACTTTCATAGGAGAAACTGAGTAACTCTTATTGAAGAGAAATCTAGTTTGAAGTGATAAGCTGGAATCTGAATAAACCATGTTAATTCCAGATAATTCTATTTGCCAAAATTCTAACAAAAGCACCCATATTCAGCTCTTTCTCCAAGCCTGGCAGAGACCCCTCCAGATCCTCAGAGAATGCAAGAGAGTTCAAAAGTTCACTTGTTATTTGCACTTCAACACAGTTGGTTAAAGTAATGTTTCCAATCTTTCTTTACACCACAAGTGGTATGTATTACCATTCTAAGATAAGAGAAAGTAGACCAGGTCCTGAAAAATAATCAACATGTACATTTTAAATGTATTTATGGGATTTAAGAATCAGTGTATCAATATATAATGAGCAAATATTTTCCAGAATACCTGACATTTTTTGTGCAAAGCACATGAAGTATATCTGTGTATATCCGTTGTTAGTTCTCTTTCTCCAAGACTGCTTAACTGAATTTTCTAGAAAATACTTCTTACAGTTAAGAAATATTAACATAAAAAAATTAAGTTGGACTTAATTTTTAAAATTGGACTTGCATAGCCTAGAACACATGTTTCCGTGCTGTGATTCAGTGGGTGGTTGAGTAACTGAGAATTAGACGACTCTGGGAGCCACAAAATACCCCACAAGGATGATACAAAATCTAAAAAATTTGGTGTTTTCTTTCCCATAAGGAAAATGGGTTATTTCACCAGCAGACTTGATTAAAGTTAATTCTGTCTCCATGACCTTTTAGCAAACCAGGGAAGTTATCTGATCAGTATGGTGAGGAAAAGTGGCCCATAAAATCTTTTGGAAGAAGGTATTTGGCATAAGTTGCGAGTTTTCTGCGTAGAGGTTTTGCAATGTATATTCACTAGAATCCTGAATCCATGCCTCGCTGTCAGTGTGGAAACAGAAACAGATTTTAGGAGTCTCACTGGTGAGGTCATCCATAAATCTACCAGAGTAGCTCTCGCTCATGTTGACAGACGTGTCCATCTCTTGGTTCCGCTTTCATGTTACTCCTTGCATACTTACCTGGTATTTTATTTTTGGGAACTCCAGCAGTTTTTGTTTTCCTGTTCATCTTCTCTGTGCCACCAGCATCTGATTGAATGGAACTCCTATCACACTTCTGAGTCTTCTAGGGTCTCTCAAAGTCATGTGCCAGTAGCCTCCATGGCCAGTTCCTCTCTAACCCCAAGCCACTTTCATCTTGGAAGAGTCCAACAACAGAATACTAACAAACCCTTATGTCTGCTTTTGGGACATGTGAAACTTCAGACCCAAATTTCAAAGCCAGTGATGTCTGATTCCTTACACTCTATTGCTTCTGCCCTTCCCTCTTCCCTGCCACACTCCTCTATTTGGACTTCTCTGAGGACTCTTTTTTATATTTGAAATATCTTGACACGTGCTGGTGTCAAAGATTGATAGGGGAGAGAGACTCTACCAGTATCACAAGCTTACTGTCAGTAACAGTTAAGAGGAAAAAGTAAAGACCCTTTTGGTTTTGTGCAGGGTGAGAAAAGTACAGCCCTCTTCCAGCACTCCTGCTGGCTTCCCAGTGCTTGCAGAGTAAGGAGGAAGGCAAGAACAGCCAAATCTTGTACAGGTCAGATGCTCTGACATGGACTCCTAGATGGGCTCAATTCTGCAGGTAGATACAGCCTCCATCCAGAGTCCAGTTGGATAAGTCTGTCTTGATCTGACTGCGCACTTTCAGAGGGACTTTTTCCCTTCAAGCTGTGTGTGATAACAAACTGCCTTTGGCATCTGAAGGCTCTTTACTCGGAATGTACTTACAAGCTTCAAAGTAGTGGTTAAAATGCCAATGAAGGATGTGATTACTTGCAAGCTTACATGTCTGTCTGACACCACAGTGCAACGGCAACACACTGTAACTCACCATCTGATCTAACCCATCCCCATTTTTACCATGCTGCTGCAGCAGTTTGACTCAACCCCTTGTTGTATGCCTTCGGTCACTTAAGATGTGAATGATGTAAAGTGAAGTTGCTATGCTAAAGGCATGTAACCCATTTATCTGCCCAAACTACCACTGCCAACAGAAGCAGGCTGAATTTCAGAATGTGAGGCTTCTCACAGTCTTCAGTGTGCTTCCACTTGAGCAGCCCTGCTTTGACTTCCCATTGCTGAGTTAGGTCTGGTATGCATCACTAAAACTACTCTCATGACTGCTTCTGCCAGGAGTCCCTAACATTAAGAGGGCTTCCAACATCCCTTCTCACTTTTCAAGGGACATTCTCTATGGTAGAATTGCCCCAGGACTCTGCTGAAGAAAACAAACTCTTGAGCAACTTGTAGAACGACCTCCTCCATTGTTTAGGAAGAATTCTTTTTACTGCATTCCTCAGGCTGTCATGAATCTTCCTGTTGCACAACCAGCTCTTCCAGTTTGAGCAGAGCTGGGCTCTTCCGAATCAGAAGTCATTAATTTAGGTTGACATTATACCCGTGCACATGTAGGTGCTGAGAGACCCCTAGAGTTATAAAGACAGGTTCTTGAAAGTAAAACAAAGTGGGAGCATGACAGTCCACCTTGACCTTTTGTTATAAGGCAGCCTATAGGCACTAATTTTATGACACTGCCATTTCGTTTCTCTAGTATGTTTTGGATCTAGTTGTAAGAACACACTAAAACCAGGAGCTGTATCTAATATGAAACATTTGTTTTCACAAGATGCTTACTGAAGAAAGTTAACTTTTAGTTTATTTGGATCATTCCCATTTTCCAATTAAACAAAGTAGCAGCAACCTTTAATTCAATAGGGTTTTTTTTATTCAGTAACTTTTTAAAATACCAAGTTCTTTTTTTGTGAAAAATGATGAATGAGAGGTTCCTGTAGTTAGTTTGTTAGTTCACCATTCTTCTAAAGTTGCAAGTACATTGGGGGAAAATAAAGTAATTTTTCTGTTCTAGAAATTAGGCTTGAATGCAGTAATTTGTGTATTTGTTGCATGATATGGTTTAATTGATATGCCAAAATTACAGTATGAGGGATAAAGAGGGAGTGGATTATAGGAAATGAGAGCCCACTAAATGTCCTTCAAACAACTAGAATGTAACATTCATTTGCTTAAAAGGGTGAACATTACATAATTTAGGAAAAGATTCTTGGATTGTGGTAGTAGATTAAAAAAAATAATTTGTTCCTGTGTAAGACTGTGAAACAAATAATTCTGCTGTTACATAAAATATTTTCAATTTTGGCAAATTGAAGGAAGGTCTTTGTGGCCCGGTTCTGTTGCAAACTACATGTGTGCTTGATGGTATGTATACAAACAGGGCCTAAATAGCATAGTCGTAAACAGTTAGCCTACTGTAAAATAATTACCCACGAAGTAACGTGCGGGGACTTCTTTAGAGCCCTCATAAATACTCAGTCCTATAAAAACTAGTGAGAGTTGTAAGAACCCATTAACACATGGTAAAATTTGTGGAATTAATAGATTTGCAAATTAAAGACGCTCGTTTCTTTGCCCCTACCAGACGAAAATTTTCCCTAGTTTTATATATGGGTTCGTTTAAAATAAAATCCCATTCAGTTGGTTTACATACGCGCATGTCAGTTTTGTTTGCTAAAGTTAAGGCTGCTCTGCTCTTGGAACCATTTCATAGCAGAGAAGACAGGTCACACAGGCAAAGTATCTGAGCAGCTAAAGTACATCTAGTCAACACCGTAGCTCTGTTGGACTTTTATGCATTTCCATAGTAGGTGTTGAAGAGCCTATTTATGGAAATATAGGGTAATAGAGGAATTATATGTACGCTTAAACGTATAACGTATAACTTTCTGTGTGTATGCACATACACATCTATACTTTTTATGAACCTGAAATGATGCCTCTTGCTGAAGCCTGGGGAGATGATCTGGTGTGACAGGAATGTCAGAATCATTGGATACACCCTTTCCAGCAACAGGCAGAAATGGAGGCTAACAGCTGCTTTATACTGACACTGTTACTGCCACCATCAGTATAACATGCTTTAATTCTTAGATAATAGGCAAACTGACTTTTTTAAAAGAAAATATTAAAACTTATTTGGGCTTCTTTTAAGCTGTCCCATATTCTGGCAGATGAAAGGGAATTTACTGCAGAACTGTTCTGTGATGGTTGCCTTAGTAGAAATTATTATCCTTGCTGTGTGCTCATGAAATGCAATCTTAATGGGCTGTGTTTCCTAAATATAAAATAAAAAACCCAAACCAACAACTTCGGAGCAGAATTTATTGGGAAAAGATGTTGGTGCATGAAGGCAGATAACATTTTAATGACAGTTCCTTATTAATGCTTTATTAAATGTCCATAAAATGATACAACCCTAGTGACATACTGTAATCATAAAAGTCTTTCAGAACAGCTGATTCCCTTGCCTGCTATGACATAAAAATACAAGCTGTGATAACGCAGGATGAAGGTATCAATAGAAAATGACTGTTAGGATTAACAACAAAAAGAAAGAATGGAAAGTCTGAAGCAAACTGACTCCTGGAATAGTACAATATTTGCCTGAACAATTAATAATATTTTATAATGAATCTTTACAGACCCAAGCACCAAATGGAATTCTTTGATTGACTCATAGAACTGTTTGGGTTGGAAGGGAACTTTATGGGTCATCTAGTCCAACCCCCTGACATCTTCAACTTGATCAAGTTGCTTAGAGCCCCATCTAACCTGGCCTTGAAGGTTTCCAGGGATGGGACATCTGCCACCTTTCTGGGCAATCTGTTCCTGTGTTTCACCACACCCTTGTAAAAAAAAGTCCTCCTTATATTTAGTTTTATTCTAAAACCATTACCACTTTTTGTAGCACAACAGGACTAAAAAGTCTCTACCCATCTTTCTTATAGGCACTCCTTTAGGTATTGAAAAGTACTGTAAGGTCTCCCTGGAGCCTTCTCTTTTCCAGGCTGAGCAACCTCAACTATTTCAGTCTTTCCTCACAGGAGAAATGCTCCAGCCCTCTGATCATCTTTATGGCCTGCTCTGGCTCTGCTCCAACAGGTCCATGTCCTTCCTGTGCTGAGGACCCCAGAGCTGGACAGAGCACTCCAGGTGGGGTCTCACAAGAGCAGAGCAGAGAGGCAGAATCAACTCCCTCAACCTGCTGGCACTGCTTTGGATTCAGCCCAGGATACAATTGGCTTTCTGGGCTGCAAGCACATATTCATGGGTTTCCTCTTGATACACTTTTGTCAGAGGTTCCAGGTCCTACAAGAGAACTCTTTGTTGACAGGTGCCATAATTTCCATCTTCACTGATGAGCCTGGCACACAGCATGAAAACACTGGGGTCTGATGGTGCAGGGAGCAATCAGAGCCGCACGCTGGGGAAAGGGCAAGGTCTCAGGTCCTTTGATGAGGGAAATCTTGTCTACCTTCTGAGCAGGAAACTCGCTGTGGGGAGTACAGGGCCTGCGGTGTGGAGTTGGATCATGTGGCCCAGGAAGGGGCCTCCCGCTCAGCTTCCTTACAGGGTACCGTGATAACACTGCGAATGGTGCCTGCGGCAATTACCACCTCACACTGGGACGGGGAGCCAGACCAGTGTCTGTCTGCCTATTGCAAAAAAAAGAGAAGGGTTGAGGTCCTGTTTCACTGGGCTTGGACAGGTGCCAGTAGCCAAGACAGAACAAAGAAAACTGACTCCCAGACAGCGCTGCTCTGTGGCTGGTGCCACCTGACCCAATATGCCTGCAGCTCATGCTTCCATCCCATCTCCACCCAGCCCTGCTGAGCAACTGCTCCATCTCCCTGTGGTGAAGTGGCAGCCAGCAGCCCCTCCCCACCCACCTGTTTCCAGCCTCCGTCAGAAACCAGCTCCTGGTTCCCATGAGCAGGACCAGACTAGAGCCACAACTACTTTCACTTCTCCTGCAGGGACTTCCACCAGCCCCTCATGAAATCAGTGAGAACACACACATAACAGCATGGCTGAGGTCCCCGGTCTGCTCTGTTACAGAGTCAAGAGTGCATAAAGGAAAAAAATTGACACTTACCTTCAGAGCTCAAATGTTTGTCATGACCAAATCAGCTGCCCTAAACAGTCTATGCAAAGCAGTAACTTGCACTGTAATAACCTGCAATTACTCTGCTGGAAAATCCTGAAGATTCCCTGGTGAAATTTCCTGAAATCTCTGATAGCTATTGCACAACCCTGGAAAGCATCTTTAATTTCGTATTTGCTTCTTCCAGCAGGGAGATACATCACATGATGCTGGTAATGCCTACAACTGACTACCAAAGGCAAGAGATGAATTCCAAAAGGAAATATTTCTGCCAGAATATGTATTTAATCCAACAGGCTTTAAGGTTATCCAGAGGTTGGAGGATGAGGCTTGGCAGATGTCAGAATTAAAATACATGCATTTAAAACAAGAGCTACCAAGTAACTTGGTGTGGTGGTATCATTTCTCATGTGGCAAACCCTCCACTATGGGCTACCTGGTTTAAGCCTGTATGTCTAAATTTACAGGAAAAAGGGCTCAGACAGGGCTAGCATAGTTTCTTGCTGGTGTTACATATTATACTTGAATATATTTATTTTCTTTAGGACAATTTGATGTTTAGCCCATCTTTATGACATGAAGCTTTGGAGAACATTCCACCATAAACTCCACTGCTTAATTTCTCCTTAATTCGGAGAAATTTCATTTAATTAGAAATGTCACAGAGATGTGCAACAGTGATCAGGATTCTGAAATTTCTAGCAGGATGCCATCATGTTTTTTTTAAGTTTAAAGTCCCTTTTCAGAAAAGCTGTATATAAAATACATGTTGCTGGGAGTATAAATCAGTAGATTTGGTGCCAACTTTCACTCCAAGGCAGGAATTCTTTGAGGCAGGTGTGAACCAACATGCCCACACCCTTGAACACCGTCTCCTATTTCTTTATGTACATGGCTTCAACTAATACTTTCTCAAGTTTAGCTTTCTACTCTTGCCCTATCATTTTCATTCAATGTTTCCAGCTGCTCGCTCTGACCCTGGCTGAAACTCTATCTTTAATCATGCCTGGTCCTTTTCTGCCTTGTTCATCACTTAAATCCTTGTGATGCAGATCAGCAGAGGTGACCTTTGGCTCTTTTTTTTTGGTCTCATCTACCTGTTGCCTATTTTCTCTAGCATTTTAAGACTCCTTTTCTCAAACTATGGGCAACTTAATTTTCTAGGTATTTATGAAAATCAACAGAATCGTATTTTGCTTTTCTTTTGGTGGTTTGTTTGGTTGGTTTGCCTTTTTTTTTTTTTTTTTGAAGCTGGGGACAGCCTTATAAAGTAAAATTCTGCACGGGTATCTACAGTTTCACAGCATGATTATTTTACCTCCAGCTGAAATCTTCATTTCCAACTCTTAAAATTCATACACACAGTTCAGCTGTGAGGGTTTTTCTTTTTCCTTTGTGACGTTACTGCTTCCTAGTCAAATCCTTCTGTTGTAGTTATTATTTTGGTGTCAAGGAGTAACCTTTTATCTGCTTATGCAGTGAGGTTCTTTTATGATGGTTGTGGTAATACAGATGTGGAAAGATGGTTAGCACTGGTACAATTTTATACCTCCTTTACAACCTTGAAGTATCCCCACTCACCAATCCATAAAACAGACACCTAGTACACCTAGTAAACCCATTACACTTTTCATAATCACAAGTTACTACTTTGTTTTTCCATTGGCACCATCTGAAGGAGAAATGAATTCCCACGTCAGCACCTTGGATACAGCCTTTGATAGGGGTTTCTTGTTATCCATCTGAAGACTTGATGAACGTCTGCGGTTGGATCTCAGTATATTGCTGCTTAAACCCTCCCTTTTAAATTGATACTACCTCAACAGCTCATCCATCAAAAAAGAGTAGTACAGAAAGTTCTCTTCCCCAAGACAGCCTGGGATGCTTTTTAAATTAAAATCTCATTTCCTGACAATCTACTCAGTACAAGTGATTGTATTGGCAGTGCTTTGCACTGAAGCAGTTTTATTGAAAAGACCCTTTATTTTTTCATAAATAAAAAAGAATATATTTTAAACTTTTTTCACACACGAACGTAAAAACTCTGAAAGCTTTCAGAAATTAACTATACAAAAATTGGGCTATCAATGTTAAATACTTAAACTTTTGTTACTACTAACTAGTTTGTATCTTCTATTGGTATAAAAATCTTCATAGTAATGGGTAATACAACATCAGAATTTCCCTTAACTGAATGTATTCACATTTTCAACATATAGCTTTTCCAAGCAAGTCTTATCAGTCTATGCCTTTCTTTTTCGTGGAGTTCCATTAAGTTCTGAAGGGGCCATGTGCAGCACTTGCTGTTGCTGCTGCTGCTGCTTTGTGGGACAGGAGATCCATTCTTCTGAGCTAAACAAAAATGAAATCACAGTTGCTTATAAACAAAGCTTTTCTCTTACATATATATATGTAATACATATATATAGCACAGAGCTCTCAATAATATAAACCCCATATTTGTGCAGAGCTTATTATTATTGTAATTATTTTGTTAAAATGAAGAATAGCACCAGGCTAATATTAGATACTTTAAATACATAACCACTTCAGTTCTATATGTCGATAAAAATTAAAATAGTAACCAATATAAATAATAGAGAGACATAGTAATATTGTGAACACTTGTTCAGAGATTCACAGAACACAACAGGATAAGATTTAAATAATCTCAAAAATATGACCATAATTCAGCAAAGAATGATGTAGTCATAGAATCATAGAATCAGACGGGTTGGAAAGGACCTCTGAGATCATCAAGTCCAACCCTTGATCCAACACCACTGTGGTTACTAGACTATGGAACTAAGTGCCAAGTCCAGCCTCATCTTGAAAACCTCCAGGGATGGAGAATCCACCACTTCCCTGGGCAGCCCATTCCAATGGTTGATTACCCTCTCTGTAAAGAATTTCTTTCTAATATCTAACCTAAACCTCCCCTGGCACAGCTTAAGGCCATGCCCTCTTGTCTGACGGCTGGTTGCCTGGGAGAAGAGACCAACCCCCACCTGGCTACAACCTCCTTTCAGGGAGTTGTAGAGAGCGATGAGGTCTCCCCTGAGCCTTCTCTTCTCCAGGCTAAACAACCCCAGCTCCTTCAGCCTCTCCTCATAGGACTTGTGCTCAAGTCCCTTCCCCAGCCTGGTTGCTCTTCTCTGGACCTGCTCCAGCACCTCAATATCC
>VXAY01003855.1:451246-485844 GCA_013399855.1 Oxyruncus cristatus | reverse complement strand
GCACACTGCTGGCTCATGTAGTCATGACGAGAGACATGAGAAATGGAGAAGTTAGTTCCATGTCACTATAAGGATACAGAAGTAGAGATTTCCCGGATTTTGTGAGTGTGTGTGTGTTCAAATGCTCATTAGCCACAGAGGGAATGCAGAAGAAGATACACAGGTAAAGACAGAACTGTGTTAAATACTTCACTGCCAGTTCAGCTCAGTTACTTAGAAAGAGAGCTGTGTAAGCATGATTCTTTATTCTGTAAAAATAATTTTTTCTGTTTATCTTTCCAGTATTTGAAATCAAACCTTAAAAGAGTTTATAGACAAAGACATTCTGGGGTGTAACAGAGTTGAATATACCAGAAAATATGGGGAATGTGAATGCTAAAAGATGCCAATCAATCAGTTCATAAAGAGAAACAGAACTAGAATCATTAAGCAAATCTTTATATTAAGCTTAATAGCAGCAGAAATTAAAAAAAAAAAAGGCAAAATAAACTAGTTTTTGTTTTGAATTCAGGATATGAGAAAATAATGCCTAGATTCAGAACAGACTTACCTATACAACTTTTTCACCATTTCTCTTCGCATTCTTTTGGGAGGTATGGGAGTGTCAGACATATCCAACATTATAGGCTGAAGGAATGACTCAGCGCCTTTATCTGATAAAGCAGGAGTCATACCTGTGAGGAGTTGCAAGTCAGAACAACAACAACAACAACAAAATTAAACCTGCTGGTTATAAACGGGCCCTGTAACAGATAGAGTTAAACCTCTGAAGTAAGGCTTTAGACATGCCATAAATTTCATAGTTACCTTATGTCTCAAGCCAAGTTCAAAGGTGACAGGTAAAACTATCTGCTTTATTTATAACGGTCACAGAGTAGATGTTGAGTTTTGAAATATATTTTGAAATATTGTAAATTATTTGATATTGACATAAAACCCATTTCAAACTCAGAAATACTATCCTTGCAGACTTAGGGGTGTTCCTTTTTATAGCACAATGTTTTGATTGTGTTTCCTTAGCAAAAGCCATCCAGCCAGTCACACAAATAGTTATATAATCTTCTATTAGTGAGATCATAGTTTCATGTTCACAAGACACTGACTGACCACATTTTTATTATCTGAACACAATACAGGGCAGTGCTGCTCTAGGCACTATCCACAGCATCATACCACTACATACAGTTTTTCTATTCTTTCCTTAAAATGTGACATCTCTAAGCTCTTAACATTAAGAATATTCCTTCATAGTTTGAACTTCTTAGTTTGCAAGAGCAGAATACATCTGGTTTCAGTTAAGTATTCTGCTCCTTTAGGACACCAAAATTATAATACAATAACCTACCCAATTTCTGTTTTACTAGCTTGAGGCTTTTCTCTTGTTCAGCAAGTTCCTGTTTTTTCTTTTGCATTTCTGGAGTGTTCAGAGACTGCAAATGTAAATCAAGGTCCTTATTCACATTATCAAGTTTAACCACTGCTGCACGGTATTGCTGAAGAAGATCTAATTGAAGAATAAAATAACAAACCACAAAACAATAAATATGTGGTTATTTTGATCTAGAACGCTAACAAATACAATTCAGACAATGTATAAATCCACGAGAAAACATATCTTTCTAAAGCACTACTTAAAATACACCCAAACTTATAATGGATTGGTGGCTGTTATTAAAATGACTGTAAAGGGAGGCAAAAAATTACATCCAATATCTTGATTCCTCTTTTCTTTTTGAGCCCGTATCTTATTTCACAGTACCAGCAAACTCTGAAAATGATGTGGGAAACTGGTATTATTTTACGCATCTTGTCCCTTGTGTCCCCAAATAAATTCTCTACCTTTGATGACATTAAATGCTTGTAGTATACTTTGCTTTGAGTGCTACAGAGCAGAAGCTTGTATTACTGACTTGAATTGTATTCCACCTTGTGGATCAAGAGAACATTTACCAAGTTTCACTTTGTCCTACCTACAGAAATCTAATCAGGTAGACTCAGAAAAACAAAGGTATAGTTTGTTGACAAACATTTTTCCTCTTTTAACATAAAGAGAAAAAGAATTTTTCCTTGTCCAGGCACTGAACAGATCACGTAATAAAGATCAAGTAATAAACAACATGTCAGCCCAGGCTCATTCATTTTACTTCGGTGAGTGTTAGGTGGCTTGCACCAAACTGAACACTAAGTAAATACTTTTTTTTATGCTACAAATGTTGAAAAAGAGCATGTCAGAACTAATGCTAAGAGTGAAATTCAGTTCAAGACAAGTCCTGTGTAATGAGATGCTGTCCTTTAAACAGGGTTTTACTATGATTTTCCTTTAAATGTCTAGCATCACTCCAAGTGAAATTAAAACATGCCCTTTTCTTCTACCATGATTGTTCCTCTACTAAATTACAGAAAATGCCAGTTTAATTAATATGGTAATAATTC
The DNA here is from genome assembly GCA_013399855.1 of Oxyruncus cristatus. Taxonomy (NCBI): domain Eukaryota; kingdom Metazoa; phylum Chordata; class Aves; order Passeriformes; family Cotingidae; genus Oxyruncus; species Oxyruncus cristatus. Next base: position 483,411 of record VXAY01003855.1, on the reverse strand, counting down.
AGCTCGACAATTGAAAACATGTTGCTAGACAACTATAAAGTGTCCCAAACACAGCATATTTTAGCTTGTGGCTGACACGCTTACTCTGTTTACCCTATATGTAATAATTTTTTTACTGAAATGCCTAGGAAAGATCCCTTTAGTCCTTATTTTTTTTCCTCTCTCAACTGGTCAGTGTTAAGGAGTTTGCTCATATATAAGACTACTCCAATAGCTGCATGTGTTCTCTCTTGTTCTCCCCCCAGTCCTCTACATTGCACATTTCTAGGAATACTGTCCTGGATAAACTTCATGTCCTTTCTTTTGAAAATGAAGTATTTCATAACATTATTATTTGTGAATAAGACTTTTCAATGTTTTATCAGTCAGGTCAGCTGTTATATGACAGAAACTGCCATCTTCTAACTTGAAACCTTTACTCTCAAATGAAACATCCAAGCACGTAATGAAATGGAAGTGATCTCATAAGAAATAAAAGGTACCTTCTTGCTATGGAAATAATGTAGCTGTTGTGCTTATGAAAACAGGAATTTTTCTACCACTGCTTCATAGAGCTTACTTGCACAGTAAGAAATTCTAAATTGATGTATGGTGTTTCCAGAGTAGAAAGACCTGAAACTTGTTTTTCAAGGATGCTAGAATTCAATCAGTTCAAGCCTCTCATGCCTGCTGTTTGAATTAATTACCACAGCCTAAACTCCTTTAATAAGAGTATGAAAAAGAGGGGAATATCTCATTATTTTTTTTCTTTCAGGAAATTTAATAGCTATAAGCTTTGAAGAAAAGAGAATTTCATAAACAGGGCATTGTACAGGTCCTATTTCTTAAAAAAACTTTATGCTTAATCAAGGTTTTCCTTTCTGTATTACTTAAGAGAATAACAAACATAGGCAAACAACATAATTTTGGAAGTTTTGTATTTTTATGACTTCATTAACCCACCTATCTGTCCAGAAAAAGTAGAGTAAAGTTTTGGCATTGGTGCTCCAAATACCATTCCTCTGAGTTTGTCCATTGGAGGAGCTTTATTCTGCAGGCCTCCAAATTTTCCATTGCTGCGAATCCTGTCTCCCTCCCTTGTCAGCAAGGTAGGGCAATGTGTAATTTTTACAACCTACACAAGCACAAAAAATGATACTAAATCAGTAACTCCGTGAAAAAAATCTAAGGTTTCAGTAATGCCGCTGTGAAGCTTTTTATTTTTCAACTGCAATGCAGTTTGCTCTCTAATGAAAATTTCTTTTATGAAATTACATGTCATGACTTTTGCTTTCAAGCAATAGAATGCATATATTAAAATTAAGCACTACTGTGAATAATTATGAAGACTAAATTTTTTTTGGTTTGTGCTCTCAGTTTTTAGCAGAACTCTGAAGGAAGAATTTAAATTTTTACTGTGGGGAAAGCTTATTATCAACATATACTATGAAGCAATGGCCATCAGTACAGTTCTACATTCTTATGCAGAATCATTATTTCAATTGTAGCAAACTCGTGAGCTGAAACAAAAAGTGTACCATTAAACCTAAATAAAAAAAGGTCACAAAATGGGTCACAAAGAGATCCAGTAAGTTTCAAATCAAGTTTTAAGTCAAGTGGACCTGAAATTTCATCAAGTGCCTTAGGCTCCTGCATTTTATTATACATACAGCGACTAGGAAAGTACTGAAGAACTTGCATTTAACACTAAAAGCAAAAGTGAAAATGTTTATCTTTAAAAACACAGTCCCATGCGTCATGGCAACATTCCCACACCAGAATTTGTTAAATGGAGGTAATTTTGTCAGTGCCAATAATAGGGATTTCATTCACTGTTAAGTGCTTTGAGACCCCACAGATAGTAAGCACACTTCAAGATAACAGAGCATTAAGTTTGTTATGTATTAAATATGTAGCTATGCAGTACATTTGTATTATAAAATATCAAGAATAATTGAAACATACCTCTTTTCTGTAATGGTTGGCAGCATCCAAGTTATCTATAATGATAGTGTCACCCAAGAGCATACCGAACACTGAAAAATGTAATTTTTTGAACCATGAACTTTCTCTGCAACAAAATAACTTGAGTTTTGAAAAGTCAATTCTGAGGTATCATTTAGTAAGTGCAAGGGAAATAGCACATAAATCATTTTTTTTCAACAAAATTTTATTCTGAGCTTGAGATAGATATGCAATCTTCTGCTTTCATCAAAGAATTCATAAAGAAAAAAATTTAGTATGGTTAAATGCCTTTTGGTATAATTGACCGTATTTTCTACTAAAGTACTCTCTTGGTATCTTTATCAAGACACACATAATATAATCCCAAATTTCAGTAAATTATATAAATTATCTTTTTCAAGTCCTGGAATGATGAATTTTTTTCTCAGTTTCTTAATATGTTTCTCAGTATTCAATGGATCATCAAAGAAAAAAAAAAAAAACATTCACAAGCTGATGATTGAGCTGAGCTTACTCTGTTGCTAAAAAAAGACTGTTCCATACAAAGTCTAACAGGGTAATCTTGCATGAGATATATCAAGCAATGTGGTTATAAATTCCCCCAAGAGACAATATCTAACTTTCTGAAAATGCACAGGACCAAAAATTGTTTTTTATTAACAGCAGAGAGGAATATTTCAATAGTGGGAATTAATGAAGTAAAACAAAAAAAATTATTGAACAAATTACAGATTCCAACTCTCCATATAAAGGAGAAGGTCTACTTAATTTAGGAAAAAAAGTGCTAGAAAAGGTAGGTATTCTACATTGTTAGAATTGAAATCTACATAAAAATTGAAAGCTTATTCTTCCAACTATTAAAGCATAACATACACAGTCATGTTCAGTCTGCACGTACATAAATCTATACATTAAACATTTTTGAGAGGAATAGGACTGGATAAACAGTCTAACAAAAAGTGTAACTTCTGCAATTGGAAATATCAAACTAATCTCATGATTGTCAGTTTCTGCTTACAGGAGCTTGGGAATAAGATAATGCTGCAGTAACTTAAAAACGAAAAAAACTCTACAGTACATCTAAGTAGAGAAAATGAAAATAAAACAACAAGCAGAAGAGAGCGGTCATGCCTGAAATTTTCATGACTGTTGTTTACAAATAATTAATGCTGATGTCCTCCTCTTTTTACCAGCAGACCTCACCAGGAATGTACCCTGATATTTACAAACATCTCAGTGAAGATTACTGAATGGATTATGATTTGTGATGTTTCTGTATTTCATTTTTTAAAATGCAAGAAGTTATTAACAATTTCTTTCCTATCATTTACCTGTTTGACAATGCTCTACGTTATCTGGAAACGTTAACAGATCTCGGGCAAATACAGGATTTCCAATTGGTTTGAAGAAGGTTTTTCCATTTCTTAAGTGAGGTAAAGGTCTGGTTAAAGAAAGAGAAGAGTGAGAGAGAAGACAAGAAAAAAACCAATTTGTCCTTATTTAATTACTACTTCTGACATCGAGTCAGAAATCTCAAACTGAATTGAATGCATCTTAACGCTTCCACATGAACTAGTAAATTATCCCAACATTATCTGAAATGCCAGTTATATTAAAGATGTTTTAGTCAAACACTGAGTTTTAGTGAGATACTATTTCAAAAAAATTCATATGACTAATTTTACAGACAGGTTTTAATGCACTGTGTTATAAAAACTGCGATTTTGGACCTTACAAATAAATCTGTACATCAGCTCTAAAGGGCATTCTTCATGATATTAGCAGTCATTGTCATAAGCAAATGATTTTCAGGAACAGAAATATAGTATTATCCCTTATCTTTCAGGCAACTGAAATAGCAGAATGAATTTCTATTACTACAGGTGATATTAGGGATTGTACTCTGAAATAGGATTTTGAAAAGTTATTATTTGATTTGAAGCACTAGAATTATTTAAAAATAAGTTCCTGCTCTAGAAAACAGGTAGAAGTGAAGAATAAAAAAAGGTAGATTGTCTTCTCTTTTTAATAGAAACACCTTATTAGACAAAGAACAACACACAACAGTTAAAGACATAAAGCTGTGATTTCAGCTAACATTTCAAGTGACATTACTGTTGCTATAATAATGAACCCAGAAATTTTATACTTTGAATATTTAACAGGAGCAAAGTTTAAAAAACAAAATAGACCAAAAAATTTTTTTTTCTCTACCTGCTCCAGTCTGGGAGTGTCTTCTTGTAAATAGAATCAAGGGGTAACACTTGTTGTCGACCTTGAGTTTCATCAAAAATAGAACGAGCGGCTTCAGTCGTCAGTGTGACCACACAGTCCATGTCACTTGCCAAATGCCAAGAGATAACTTTTGCTGCTTCGTTATCCTCGATCTGAGCTAAATGTGCAATCTATACCACAGAAATTAAAATAGTCAAAAAAGAAAATAAGACCACCTCTTCTTTTCATGCTAAGCACAATAATCCTGCAACTGCAATCACACATTTAATTTCCCTGTTGATGGCTCTATTAGAAGACCTGGCCATCTGATTAGAGATTGCTATCTTTTTTTTAATACCCCTCAAAAACTACTTGCATATTCAGTTTGCTAATTTTTCATCACTACTGCTTCATGGAATGTATAAAACTCATTAAAAGGCTCCCTGAGAGAAAACTCACCTTGCCTAGAATATCTGGGTTGCCTTTTGGATAGTTTGGGAGGGTACAAGTTCTCCTTGGCTGCTTCATTACTCCTTCTTGATCCAACATCTTTCTTTTTAAGAGTGAATCCACATACTGAAGCTGAGAACGAAAGTTTAAAATCAGCAAGCATGTGTCATTGGACTGAGCAGCAGAAGCAGTTACTTTACCTGTCATCAATTAAGTTTCTAACAAAAAACATTCAATAATCTGAAACAGACTTTCAATAAATAGCAACCCACCGCACATAATCTCAGAGAAGAGAGGAGGCATCTCGCAATTGCAATTGTGGCTGAACTTTTTAATTACTCCTTTTATTCTTCTTTTTTTAACCTATGAAGACTTCCAGAAGCATTTCACAAAGAGCTACCAGCGTTTGATTACGGCCAAAATTGAAGAAAGTTTAAAACAGCAGAAGAAACAACCATGAACGTACAAAACCAACCATTTCAGAAGAGGACTACGTCCAGGTTTGAAAAATTTAGCCAGCAGGGGGAACTTGGTTCAAAAGAAAAGAAAACCTTCTTTAAAAACTTTCTTTAAAATATACTTGGATCTTTATGGGAAATTAGCAATAGGCTACATTGGCCTGAATCTTTCAAACTTATTTTTACATAAACTTTGGCAGTAACATACACAATTCTCTAATTCTCTGAAGTGTTTTCCTTTGCTTTACTTATGCCAGAATATATCCAGTGTTTATTATCAGCCTGCAAAACCCCATTATAAAAACTAGGAATACCAGCAACAGCGGTAACCTTAGCAGCAATGCAAAAACAAGATCAAGATATAAAAAAGAAGGGTTTTTTATTGATCCACAAATTTTCCTACGTTTTAAACTTTCACGTTCTTGGTAACAGGTGTGATTCAATAATGTTATATATTGATATCAATTTCATATTACGATTAGATTTATTTGAAAGATGTTAATGGAATTTAGTAAGAAGTAAGCCATACTATGTTTGTCTGTGGTAATTCAATTTGGTGCTTTTTCAGTTCGTTCTTTAGGGAAGTTTCTCTTGTTTCAGCTTCTTTAACCTGACCTGAAACCAATAAAATCAAGACAGAGTAAGGAAATATTAGAAAGCAATAGGACACTTTTTATAGCATTTCTTACAGCTTTTCAGAATTACACCTGCCACAGCTGATCCTATTTGCTTCTTAATTTCAGCACAGAACATCAGGATTTGTCCATAAAGATCTTCTGATTTGTGCAGTTTCTAAGCAATTTCAGCAGATGCTGCTCCTTCAGCTTCAAGAAACAAAGGGGCCTATATCTCAGATCAGCCTGAGAATGTAAGCTATTTTTAGTTTTCATCCTCTAAATGGTTCTCCAACAGGTTAAAATGGCAAGACAGAAGAGAAGAGTGGTAGCTGACACTAACCTCTTTTGTCTGTTATATGGGACCCTACTTTCTGGACACTATTTCCTCAACTCTCATATCTGTGCTGAAGCAATTTTGAAAACAAATGAGTAAACAGGTGCTTTCCATTCTCTATTCAAAACATGTTTATATTTGAAAGTGTTACTTAAGCATAAAGTATAATGCTGTTCTCTAACTTACTTTATACAGAGGTGCCAAAATCTACAAATATGAAAAAAAGTTTTTTTGTCTTTTACACTGGAATTCAGGAATTTGTATTCACAATGGAAACATGCAGTATTAAAATTTTACAAGAAACAGCATAATCTTCTAATTCCAGCCTGCTTTATTTACTTTAAGTGATTACTCAAAACAAAAATTCAAAATGCAATTATTAAAACAAACCTTCTGATCAACAGGTCGGATGATCCAAACAAAAAAAGAAAGCAAACATTTTTTTTTCATTTCTCCCATTCCCATAAACCACTGCCCTCATACTACTCTTCAGTTTAATAGACTACATGAAGGATTACACTTGCTGATGAAGATAAGCAGTGAATAGCTACGCAACACTTCTGAATAATACACACAGGGTCAAACAGGAGGGAAAAAAGTAACATTTTGAAAATGTGAGACTAACTTTTTTAGAGAGTATTATCTACAGTTCATTCCCCAAAATTGGTTTTAGGCAACTGCTGAATTTCCAAATGTATGAGCATTCAGACATTCATTGCAAATATGGGAGTGAAAGACAGTCATGGGAAAAAGAAAAAAGAATCGGACCACCAACTTTAATTAGTTCTTCTGATAATTCTGACATAAGACATTCTACCTCAAATCAAGACCCTTTACAGGAAGGTACCTCCAAATAACGAGATGCTTTCCCGCAAGCTATACTCCCTTCTGCTCTCCTCTAATTACTGTCTCTCAATTTCAATACTGATTTTTCTCCCCTTCTCTATATTCTCAAAATTATTAAAGGAAAACAGTTAAAAATTTCAAGAAAATTGATTTACATATTTGATTGTACTTACATTTCATTTCAGCTACAAGCTGGTTAGTAGTATCAAACATCTTTCTGTAAAGATCTATGGACTTAGATAATTGGTCTTTCTCCCTTGTAAGTGTTGCCATAAGCTGCTGCTTCTTGGAATCTACAGAAATAAGCATATATACATTTAGAAGAAAATAGAGTAACACAGCTGGTTTAAACATTAGCAAAAATCTATTAAGTTATTACATACTTCTTAAAAAGTATTATGGACCTAAAAATAGCTGGTTCTAAGGAAAAGTAAGTATTTTAGAGTAATTGAAACATACCATTGTAAAACATAAATGAGAGATGATAGGGCTCCAAAGGTTTTTTCAGAGTTGGCAGGTGTGGCTCAAAGACAAGAATATATTCAGTGCTATCTCTTCCAGGACTGTCTTCAGCCAGCACTAGATTCTATTGAAACAAACAAAGACAAATAAGTTTATGCTCACATTAGAGGTAACACACAAAATAAACATTCTTCAAATACTAAATCTTGTAAGTTACCTAATGCCCGGTGTCTAAACAGTATTACTATGGTTTTAAGTACTGGGTTGGAAATGCCTTTTATAACTATTAAACAAAAATACAATACAGAGATATAGCAGTAGTTATTTTATTATTTAAGAGTTAAGATTGTCATTTTACCTGTTTAAAAAGTCTTATTATTTTTGGCTACATATTTTATTTCAAAAACAGATGCTTATAAAAAAAAATCTCCTCTCCACTGTTCTGTAAGCAAGGATTTCCTCAGGTGTACTTCATTCAGTATGTGAAATGCAAACAGAACATTAAAAAGAAAGACCCAAAGCATAAATACAGAGAAGGAAAAACAAACTATTCCCAGTGCTTAGTTAAAGTTACTGCTGTTACCATGGAAGTAGACAGCAGGTCCCAAATGAATGAACAATATATATCCAAACACTATCATGAACATTCAGTTTCTTATTAATTCCTTATGGAAAAGACAAACTAAATCCTTTGTCTTTCTTTATAAACATGGGAATTATTACAAACCCATAAAGAATGGTAAACAGAAATAAAATTAGTACAGATAATATCTAAATGTGCTGTTACTTTGGGAAAGGTATCATGCATAAAATGAATAATGCTTATAATAAAACTCATACTGTTTCCACCTTTAACATGTAGAAATTGCTACTCAACTGGCCAAATCAAGAGAGAGGTGGTTGCAGCCTAAAAGAAGAGATAGATATATAACCTTCAAAGATAGTCTTCACGGCTTTCAAAAATATTGCAGCTATATATTTTATCAGAAGTCTGTAGTGGAAATATCTTTTCCTTAGAAAACATGTGCTAATAAAAGTCTAAACATTTTTCTTCATTAAGCAAGCTTAGTATTCCTGAACCTGTGAGTAAGGGTAAACATGTCAGATTATCAGTTTCATTATACTCCTGCTAATTGCACACAATTGTCTTTATAAACAAGATGGAACAATTTCACAGCACTTGAAGAACACTGGTACATCCCTTCCCCTCCCCATTACAAGTCATACGAAAAGTACATTGCATCACAACCAACAAATTCCACACGCATTTTGTGAGTTGCTTCAAGTCAGCAAACTCAGTATAAACCAGATGACTGAAAACTGCCTGAAGAGGGGAAGAGATACCGGATTCCCTGAAACACAATTATTGCCTATGGGTGACTAGGAAACACAAGTTACTGTCAAAAGCAGCAGGATCTCATCACATCACAGTAATGAGAAGGAAGAAGCACACAACATCCTCCAAACCCTATCAAACCAGGAATACGTAGGTAGAAAGAAAAAAACAAGTCAAAACAAGCCAAATTAAAAAAAAATCCTAACACACTCCCCCCTCCATTACATAGGTTGTTAATTTTGTCACTGAAGTAAGACTGGAGAATTTAAATCGCAACGGCACAACAGCAGGTACATGGAGATAAAAAACCCCTGTTATTTCTGCATCAGTGAGAAATCTGAGAAATTATCCAGTAATTTTTTCTGAACTGTCAGAGGCCAACCTATGGGGTTCTCATTATCCTCAACAGTATGAAATTTGAAATATTGTTCAATTTACACCTCATTACCACAGGTGTAAATGCAAGATTTGCAGAGAAAAGCTGTTTTGTTAGACCACCCTTAGCTATACTTTTGCACTTTTTCTCACTCTACCTGCCTGAGAAAAATGTGTTCACAAACCAATTACTGTATTACTCCTGAAATTTGGCTGAGGAACAAGAGAAACTCAAGAGTGTACCATAAATCAATTATTATATTAACTTTATCTGACACCTCTATTTAGTCCCTGCATTTCATTTTTTTAGCTTGTTTATAATACATATTTTGTCACTTTTCCTTACGGATTAGAGTAGACCAGAGTTTGGCAGATTGTTCAGTGAAAAACGTTTGTCCGTGGTAACTAGGTGTTTCTGTTCTTGACTGTTATCAACAGAGAATTATTTACACTGTGTCATTAGGTTTCATACATGTAGTTCCATAAAAGCAGTTACTGTACTAAATAAAATATATCATGAAGAAGTTTGTATGTAGGACCTGTAGATTTTAGGATTCTACTGAGGTTTTACTGTGGTGATTTCCAAGATGTATTTGGAGATTTTGTGTTCATTGCTACGCAGTGTCCACCTCCACCTGATGCTGGTCTTGCAAAGCTGCTTCCAATGAGCAAGTTTGAAAGGGTGGCTGACAAAATGTCTTAGAAGTTGGATCCTCCTTCTAACTGTCTGAAGACTTCCATAGACTTCAGACTAGTAAATGAAGTAATCAAATGAAGTAATCAAATGAAATTCTGCTGTGCCATTCTTACATGCTATTTTAGCAAGTCGAAGAAAAAAAGAAATCAATATACAACTGTTTCACCACAGGAATAGTCCTAGTGACTGAAGTTCTCTGTAGGCTTTTAAAAGAGAGATTGTGACCACACCACACAGAAGAAACTCTACACTCAGCTGGGGTTTTTTGGTGCGTTTTCAACAGTGGTTACTTTGGTGCATGTTTTAACTTGCGTCTTTTGTATTATATTTTGTAACAACTGTGACAGATAGAAATTGTAGGTTTTAAAAACTCAACCTGTATTTGTTGAAGAAAAAGTAACTGTGGTGACCTGACTACAGTATGCAGTAGTTTCAGAGGTATGCATGATGGTACAGCCAGAGATTTGAATTGAAATGAGGCAATACTTTTTAGCAGCCAAATGCACCAATAAGTGAAATAAAGCATAAATAAAAATGGTACTTTTATCTTTACTTTTTCAAGTGATGATAGGATGCCTTTCTGCATAGTGTATATAATCCCACTTAGCTTGACAAAATGTAAAGAGAACCTGGTAAAATTTAATTACAAATTTATGAAGAGGTTAGTCTAAATGATCTTAAGATATTATAACTAGAGAGTATCGTAAAATACTGCTAATATTCATGGCTTAACTACAAACTGGCAAAGTGTTATTTACATGTGAAATTCAAATGAAGAAAATATTAGTCCTGGATCCCCCCGCCTGTCCCAGTCCCTAAGTGAAAGTACCTGTACATTCCCTCACTTGGCAAGGATAAACAGTTTAAAGAATGTCCTTCCTTCAGGTTTTCTGAAAATCAGCAACAAAACAGAGAAGAAATAACTTATCTACTTATCTGTAAGGGAAAGCTACAGTATATACTAACCCTCCACAGAACACAATGAGATGTAAGATCAACTTTGACACTGTAGGAAAATGAGCCTCATTAGATCCATTGCTCATGGAGCTCTGTATTTCAGTCACACTTACAATTTCAGCTGATCCATGATCAAATGGAAACTCCACTGTACTGACTTTCCCCTGAAACTGTGGGATCTCTATATCTTCTTCATTAGGGCTTTTAATTTTTGCTATTATTCTGCCAACTAGATCAAGTCCAGTGTGGTTGTTGTATTCATCCTGTAAGTAAAAAAGACAATAAAGTTACTTTGGTACATGAACTGAACTAAGTAATCCATTTCTATACTGCAGTGGCTTTGCATGGTAAGGTGCTGGCAGTGGGGGGCTGCAGGGGTGTGAGGAGGGGCCGGGGCTGCCCCATGCTGGACAGGGCTGGTGATCCAACTGACCCACTGCAGGACACAGCTGAGCTGTGAGGAGTTCTTATGGATTGACTGTGACTTCCACTCCCCACCTGCCTGCACTGTTTTGGGAAGGCAAGCGAGTCTGCAGCAAAGCTGAGCCTAGGTGGGGCAGAAGCCGTTTCTTTATTTTTTTTAGTCTTTGTTTCTCACTACTCAAATCTTCTTTAATTGGTGATAAATTAAACTAGTTTTCCACAAGCTCAGTCTGCTTTGCTCATGGTGGTAACTGGTAAATTGTATCACTATGAACATGCAGAGTCCAGGAAACTTTATTTTTTGTAATACAACATTTCTAAGAGAAACTGTCTCGTGGAAGAAAAATCATGGAGAGAAACATCTGCTGTATATACAAGTGTTTTCCCACCAAAATCTGTTCTCAAAACAATTTTTTCCTGTGGCAATAAGAAACACATTTCCATTGAGATGTCTGACAGCAAGGACTGAATATTTAAGTTTTGGTCATCTGTACGTAAATGAAACATGATGCACCTGTTCATATGCTGAAAAATCACCGAATTAAATCTTTCTTTTTTATGAAGGTAATCTGCAAAGAAACAGCAGCAATGCCTTACAGCAAAATTCAAGATATTTTTAGTAGTCTTATATATGTCCCTAATTATGATTTTGTATGAAAGTATAGTTACCATTATATGGAGATATAAATCCTTGACCAGTGTACGGCTCGTAAGAGCTCGAACATTGGAAACTGCTGGAGTAGCTGGTAAAGAATCAGGAAGCAAGCGCACAGGGTCATTAGGTATAACTTCAAATATAATCTAGCAGAAAAAGGAAAAAGAATAAAATAAACCAAAATAAAATAAAGCCTGGTGTAATTAACTGCAGTTCACCTGCACACTTGGGTTGCTCAAACAGCACTGAAACAAATACATGACAAATTTATGGACAATCCTGAAATAAATTAGCACAACCATAAATCAGATCTATTAGGTTGCAAATTATGCAGCTCTGTTATTCCATCAAATTTTTGGTTACAAAAGTTAATGAAAACATATTTTGATAATCAACAGTTTGAAATCAGTAACTATCAGAAATAAAATATAATTTTTTGCAAAACTTGCAAGTGAAAATATTTGCATTCTGAATCTACAAAGTATCATAACACTTCTCACAGATGATTCTGAATTACATGCTCTTGGCTACATGTAATTAATTATAGATTCCAACCTGTTCACTGTTGAGCATATTTGTCTTATCCATTGCAAAGGTAAATTGGATACTGTAAGTGCCCACTCTCTCTGGAACCACTTTATCCCTAAATAAACCAAAAATAAAAACCAAGCAAACACGAGTCAGTATTGAAGTGACAAGTACGTAAGTATGCAAGCAATTCAAATTCTGAGTAGTCCTCCAACTAGTTAGAAAGCCCTGTTAAGGCATAATACTCTTCTTTCAGCAAGAAAGCCGTCAAAGTTTGTCAAGAATTAAAATGAGGCTTTTGGAAGCTTGAGTGAGGAAAGCCTCCTCCGAGAGTTTGTCTCTACTAGCTGACAGGAAGTTTGTCATGGCTCTTGTTCAGAATTCTTCAAGTCTACCTCATTTCACTTCCCACTCAATGAATTTTCATAAAGCTACTGGAGCAAAGCACAGATCTGCAACAAATTCTCTCAAAATTTAATGGAATTTACATAAAATTTGAGTAGCTAATTCCTTCCTTTACTCAGATCGTTCAAAGTTGAGTAACTTGGACCACTGGCCCAGGTTGAGTCCAGTGAGAGAAAAAACTGTTTTCATTTTACCATACAGCATTCCAGAGTGTAGACTACTGGCAAAGAGCCCCTACCATCAAAACATGACAGAAAGAAAGCTGCTGCTATAAACAGAACTTCACCAAGCAAGGAAGGCCACACGGCATCCAAAAGACTGTCGCAGTGCTTAATAAGGGATAGCAGTGACTTATGAATGCTTAGAAACTTTTGAGGAGATGCAAACAGCCAAGATTCAGATATTTCTATGAGGATGACCTGTGGCACTCTTGTACTGGTTAATAAGACTTCTGTTTCCAATATACAGCATTGTATCTGTTTTGTTAATATATTAAGGTATTTATTTCTTCTTCTTTTGTTCAGGCTGGAGTGATACGCAATATTCCCTGGAATGCGTAACTTGTAAAAAACAAAATCCCAAAACCTTAATATTTCTAGAATAGGCCATGACTTTTCCTTGTTTATATTTCATATAGAGAAGAAAGAATTCTACCTTCTTTTCTGCATTTTATCTAGCCTAAGACTGAAAGTAGCATCTACCTCGTCAGGATGCATCAAAAAAATGAGCTGTAAATAATCCACTAAGGGTCTCACAGCTGGACAGCCACAGGCTTTATGAAAAGAAGAAATGACACAATTGCTAGGGGAGTTGTAAGACTGCGTAATAGTATTCATGTTACTGACCGGCGATGAATAGATGAAAACCATCCGACTATGCCAAGAACAGGAAAACTTGAGACAAACCAGGTGGTAGACAGTGACGCCACAGACACTGGCAGCAAGGACTAAAACGTACTTTTCTACAGGGGCTGCTAATGGGCAGTGTCCTTTCAAATTTTTCAATATAGCTGGGAGTTTTAATTCTGGACATTTGTGGACAACTAGTACACTACAGGTACCAATGTCAAGATTTTTGTAATTCCATATTCAAGTCTATACAGGTTAGTTTATATCACACTGACTATAGTGCTTTTCACAGGAGAACATTTATTAGCATGACTACACATCAGCACATTCATTCTAGTTTTCTTTTTATGGAGGTACAAATACACGATGCAGAGTGCCCTGTTTTGATAACATTTTAGGGAGTTCTTAGGTTTTAATTATACCTATAACTAAGTATTTCTCAGAATGACCAAGGTCACAGAAATGTACCTCATACTTAGTGCAAATCTGAAGCGACCCTTGGTTTCTAGAGAAGTTCATTCCATAACCTTGGACCAGCCACACATAAACTCTGCTCTGCTAAAAGCAAAACTACATCCTCATTTGAGTCTCCGTGTGCTACAGCTGCCAAATTCAGCCTTAGGCAGCTTTGGAACCTCAAATGCCTTCAAGGTAAAGACAGATCTTGGAAATTATACAAAAAGCCATGCCTAAATAGTTTTTTGAATTAGTTTTAATCTCGTAAATGAAAAAAATCTTCATATACAAATACATCACCCTGCTGTACACTATCTGAGAAGCTAAAATGACTGAATAAATAAGGGTTGTAGCAACTGCCCTCCCAGATGAGTTAGTTTCTTGGCTGGGTATGACAGGGAATTACAGATGGAGGTACATGTGCATTGCATAACAAGCTGAGTCAGACCCCTGGATTTGAGTCTCAACTCCCCAGAAAAAAAAGTTTTGAAAAGGTCTTCTTACAAACTGGATGCCTGGTTTCTGGAACTCTATTATGTCCCTCAAAAGGGAGGGGAGTTGCAGATGAGAGACAAGTTAGGAAACTTCTTTTCACATCTTGAAGTGCTGCCACTCAGACTTTCCTGAGATCTTGACATAACTGAGCTGCAGCAACGTACCTCTGTTCCTCTGATGCAGAAACCAGGATCAGCTGTACAACAGTAGTATCTGCTGCAATAAGGTGATCCTAAAGTCTGCTTTCTGAAAGCAGAAGGAAAGCTCACTCCTAGGAGGCAAGAGCTTGAATCAACAGCCAGTACTGTAACTATTTAGCTGATCCCATTGATGGCCTACCAGAAATAGATGTAGAAAGAATGTGGCAGTCAGGCACCAGCTTACGATGAGCTCTAGTTCTGCTGCTGGTCATCTAAGACAGTATCTCTGAATAAGTAGCTCAAGGAGACTACTAAACGGACAAGGGCCAAGGTCATGGTTCAAGATTAACTCACAGCTACAGAAGGTATTAAATAAAGAGTTAAGTCTGCTTTGTACAGCCCACAGTTCTAAAGCAGTTGAACATTATATTAAAAAGAATTAAGGAATGTTGCTACACGTGACAAACTGATGATGTAGTCCCTTCACTGCTAGCATTTCTCATAATGTATTCTAATATGTTATCTTAGACTCTTCTCTAGTCTCAGATTAAACAAATGTCTAAAAGTATCTAGGGAAGAATTTAATCCTCATCCCTTTGCATCTTGCTAGTATCTCTCACCTTTATTAGCACTGTATCCTACTAATTCTATAACAGACTATTATCATCAAAACATAAAACTCTTGTTTCTATTTCAAACTCTGTATTTTGTACAGTAAGTTGCACCAGTAATTATAAAACAAATGCTGCTATACCTGAAGTAGAAGAAGCCATCTTCCTTTTCATCCTTCACTTTACTACAGCTAAATGTTGTAATCTGTACAGAAAGATGCAAAAAATTTAATGCAATATACTGGAAGTACCTTGTAACATGCTATCAAGTCTTAATGATTTGCAGTACTGATAGCACACAGTAATTCAATGAGATCACCTGTAATTTAGGCACTAGTTTCATATTCTTAATTACTGGAATCTTTGCAAAATTCAGGGTGACAATTTTTAATCCTCTCCCTGCTGAGTTAGCTTCTGCAGAGCAGTAACATTTTTGTTATTACTGTAGTGTTCATACTTGAACAGCCTGCCAACTTGTAACAGGACAGATACTGACAAACAAATATGGACGATCTGTAACACTTGTTACTTAAAATCTAGAACAGGATACGGACCTAAGTCAAATGAAGGAAAATTTCTACAACAAATGTTTGGCCTACACTGGCATTTGACACCTGTTTTGAAAATGCATTTTGATGACTTACATCAATTGGCGACCTAATCCGGCTGCTCTGTGCTTCCCACATTTTCATACAAATCCGAGCTGGATTAATATTTTTAATAATGGTGTCATCTTCAGAAAGAACACTAACCATAAAATCTGTGGGATGAGAGACAACATTCTTTGACGATTATTTTTATTCAGAATTGAGAAGCCTAAAACGTTATGAATTTCTGCGTCTATTTCATACTTAGGATAAAAATTCAGGCATGACTCCCCCCAAGACTACATCCTCAGCTGTACCTGAGCTGACCAGTAAGTCAAATACTTAGGATGTTAAAGTATTTTATTTATGCAGTATTTAATTGATACGAGGCTGTTAAAAGGAATTAATTACCTAATTTCATTAAAAAATGTAATGTCATATATACTATTTAAGTTTTACTCTCAAAACCTGGCTGATTTATACCACAAACTACATTTGAAAAAGGTCTATCTGGCAGCTAGATGATCTTTACAAGTCCCTTCCAACCCAAACCACTCTGTCATTCTGTGATTCTACAGTATGCTTCCTTTAGGCAGAACTAAAATACCTTGTGAATTTAATCAAGTTCATAACACTATATAGAGTATTTTAAAGAACAAAAACCTCTTGCCATAAAAATGTTGGCTGATCAAGTTAAGATGGTCATGAAACAAGCCCCAACACCACAGACTTCATATTTGTGGGGACATTCTGCTTCTCAGCTCCCAGTACTACAAACACATCTTTTTAATTCTAAAGTTTGAACAGATGTTGAGGGTATTTCATAAAGCCTTGGGAATACAACAAATAGATTTGTATGAAGCAGATTTTCAGGGTTTTTTTGTCACCTTTGGGTGACCTTTATCATCTGGGAATCCAGAAATATTTACAAAGGAATAGGTAGGAAAAAAATCAGATGCTTATGCTGAGATCTCACTGAACTGAAAACACTCCTAAGAGAAACAATTTTTGAGTCCATCTAAAGGGAAAGATTGAATTGTAGGAAGGACAGTGTCCTGTAACATCTTTCTTACAGAGCCTTTGGTCAAGAAACTTGCCAAAAGCTATCTAAGAAACCAAATACTTTGTATCAGAAAGATCACTGGCATTCAAACAGTTGTCAACTTCTTCAAATACCTTTTTAAGGCACCAATTTCCTGTACAAAAGTCACAGTTCCCAACTCGCTCCCATTTCTATATTTAGCCATCAAGTCAGTTATATTCGTTATATTACTTCCAACAACTGCCAGTATTGAAAACACACCACCTGATCAAAAGTGTCCTTGACCTCTCCTCTAACTTTCTGAAAACTACATCAGATTTGTCACCTTACTTTATTCCTTTAAAATAAAGGCCAAATTAAATAGGATTACCATATCAGAGTTAATAGCGTTCACTTATAACTAAGTGAATACCATTTAGTACAGGAAATTTCTTAGTATTTACTTCATCAAATAGGTCTCAAAGTCACCTAATGAAGATTCAAATGTGAATTTTAATTTTATTCTTTTAAAATCAAAGGTAGGATTCAAATGGGAAAAAAAAATTAGTTTGGAAACTACTTTACTCTCTTTCACAGATACTGACAAGATACAGCAGGCTTCCCAGGTCTCAATTTTATTTTTTCTTTTTAAATTTTACTCAATTATTACTAAAGTCTTTTTTTGCCTTCCTTAATATAGCATTACACTTAAAGTGACAGAATCTGACAGAATCTTCTTGCTTTCTATTTAATTTATGTAGACAGGACTTCAGCTTCCTGAAGAGTATCTTTGCATCATGGTTTCACAGTGCAAACCATGCCACTGCAAACTAAACATGAAAATTTTCTGTAAGGGCTAGTAGATCTGTACACTTCACTGGCAAATTCAAGAACTGTATCTTCCATGGTTATTGTAAAGTAGAGTTATCTCCTGAACTAATGGAATTAGTTAGGATAGGTCTCTTATTCATGCCAGGGTTTCCTTACAGAAAAAACAAAAGTTTCAAATTCTGTTTCACTTTTAGGAAAAGGTATTTCCTCAAGGTTCTAACTTACTCTTCTTTATTTGTTTTCCTCATTGTGAATACTACTGGGATATAAAACATGAGATAGTTTTTTGTTTTTAATGAGTCAGTGGTCTTAACTGGAAGGAAAAGATCACTGTTTTGTGAGAGAATACATCAGGAGAAAAGAGCATTTTGTACTGTCCCTGGCATAATTCTGATCACTTTCTGGTTCCTCTTTACTCATGGCTGACCTACAATTTCATAGCTACCTCCTTTGTCACTATTCCATAGAAAAAGGGATGAGGGGAAACATGCATGAACGAGCTCAGGCCACCTTTTGGGGAGATCAAAAACTGAAATGTGGTATTTCACTAAAGATGGAGAAGAGGTTCTGCAGTTTTACCATGTACAGATGGATAAAACCAACAATTTTGAACAAATAAATA
The DNA here is from genome assembly GCA_013399855.1 of Oxyruncus cristatus. NCBI lineage: Eukaryota > Metazoa > Chordata > Aves > Passeriformes > Cotingidae > Oxyruncus > Oxyruncus cristatus. Next base: position 465,099 of record VXAY01003855.1, on the reverse strand, counting down.
AGAAGTCCTTTGAAATGCTTTCCAAAGAAGACCTACGTATCTCTTCTCTCCGAGTGTCACAGAGGCATCTCAAATACAGCTGTAACAAAGAACTGAGACAAAAGACACCAAAAAAGCAAGAAAATACACCACCAGATTCACTAGAACAGTTTTTCACAGGTTACAAAGCTCTTGAGTGATCCACTAAAGGGTCCTTATACTTACCAGGGAAGGTACCTCCTGCTGGAAAAGCAGGACTTCTGTCATATTTAACATTCAAGCAAACAGGTTTCTCGGGATCAGGCAGGACATTTATTGTGATTATAGGACAATCTAATGTGGTCTTGTTGTATAAGGCTCTAGGCTGTAAAATGTGCTCTCCCCTGCAATATACAGAAATCATAACAACTGACATAAAATCTCTTCTGAAAAGGCAATTTTCAACAGACTTCGAAAGTCTGAATCACATATATGAAAGCATCATAAACAATATCTAGTAGTGGCAAAGTAGTAGTAAAGAAAAGACAAAACCAGAAGTGTTGATGCAACGTTTGACAAGTAAAACTGTGAGTTTAAGTTATTCTTAAGATATTAGCTTACTGAATTTAATTTTGCATTAATATTTCGTTAGTTTGATCACGTTTCATTGCCTGTCTGTACGACACTAGCAACCACAGCTTCAAGTAGAAGGCAGTAAAACAGAAAGCAAGCACAACTAATTCAGATACAGCTTAAGGAGCATTCTGCTTCGACAGTTTCCAAAGAACGAATCCAATTACCATTCACATCTGGCAAAGTGCCGTGCACGTATATAATGACTTCAGTGCTATCAAATAACTAGTTTTCTTTACAATATTAAAAACTTAATTTTCAAGTTTTCACACGTAACTGGGAATATGGTATTTAATTGCATAGAGGCCCTACTCCCCAGCCAGTTTTGATTATGCTACAAATAGTATGATGATACACCTGCCTCTAACCTTCAGTACTGTACTGATAACTAATATTCATCATTTCTCTACCATAACACAAGCATTATAAATACAGTGAGCACAATCAATAGCATTTAAATTATTTTCTTCCAAATGCGAAGTAGTACTATGGGCCAAATCCTGCAGACATGAATGCAACGAAATAATCTAAAGGCAACCTGGGCTTGCAAGAAAAGCTCAGGGGTACAGGGAGTGGATAGCAGAACCATGAATATGAAGAAGATACAGCAATCATGAATTTGAAAAGTCAGATGGGACATATGAGTGTAAGGGGAGCCAGACATGAAGAAATGAGCGTGAAGAAGCACATGAAGAAGCAGGAGCCACAGGACACACATATGCCTGGAAATCAGACTTCATTCAATTGCAAATAAGAAAAGATAAAAAAGTATTTTTAAAATTCTTTTGGAAACTCCACCTAATCCTTTAAAACAATGCCTAGCACACAGAGAAAATGGAGTTTCAACACTCTTAGAATGTGTTCCTACTTTGAAAGCATTGTGTCTGGAACTGGACACTTAAGAGACTGTACATTTCAAATCTTTTGAGTGGTTTATGACACCACGTGCACTTGGTGCAGGTTGACAATTATAAGCTGTGTTTTACCATAACCAGAAAAAACAGGATTCAGAAAATTAGATTAGCAGTTTCTCAACAGACCAAAAGAAGCAGCTAAGGAATTTTATTTAAGCTCCTAATTTCTTAAAACTCGCTATCCGGCCATCCACCAGCATACAAGTAATTAACGTTTGATATTAGCTCTAGATTAATACTTGGTAGGTACTTTATGAAACGCACAGCTTAAATACATCTAGCAAGTAACATTTCAGAATTCCATTTTTTTCCATCTAGTTTTCACTACTTACCTAGGTGCGTGAATACTAAAAACTCCCAGGTTAGCCCTACCAGTGTCATCTGTTTTATGTTGCTGGTTTGAAGGAACAATCTGTCAAAAAAAAGTTTTATTCTTTCAGTGATACAGAAGTAGCATCAAGTCTTAGAAAAAAACGTGCATCTCATTTGCCTGCATCCTGTTTATCAATTTGAGCTGCAGTTTCTTCGTATTTTTGCATTCTAAATTACAGAAAGATACTGCTATGAATACTAATTTATTATGAATACTAATACTGTTATGATTATTAAGAAGTTTCAAAAATCTCTGCCATCTTTTATAAACAATCACTTTATATGAAACAAGGATATTTTTCTTCGTCAGTATGTTCAAGTATTTTAATGTTATTTTTTTAATTTCTACTGATGCTATCATGTCATCCACAGCAGATGTTAATCTGAGCATATTTTCAGATCCAAAAACCTTCTAAAAAGTATTTATTCCCTTTTACAGTGTTTCTACAGTGTGCACAGAAATTTCTGGGTACCAAAAATTAAAGAATTATAGAACTGCAGTAAAAACAACTAAGACATCTGTCTCTCTCTTCCCCTTCCCAATTATCATCTTGCTGCCAAAAATGTGAGAGTGCTAGACAACCTAGAGGAAAGTGTTAAGACAAGTGATGAAGTACAGTACCTTATTTATCAAACATCATGATAAACAAGATCTCTACACCGTGAAAAATGGCATTTAATCAAATGCTAATCATGATAACTTCTTGTCAGTGTTGTTTTGGGCTAACACCACAAATGGCTTATACATCTTCTGTTTATCTAGCACTTTATTACTTCAAATTCCAAGTCCTTTAAATCTTACGATTGGTAGTAGCTTTAAGTCATACTTGCCTTTACAGGTTAAATGGTAGAGAAGCTATCACTTCCCTTTCCTCTTCAGTCACAACTTTTTGAAACTATTGCAGATAGCAAATGCCTATCCTCTCATAGAGACAGGTGGGAGTCTTAAAGAATACTAATACACCCCTAAAGTAAGCAGAAGCTATTTCTTCTGCAAACTTGTGTGTGAGCTGCTCCAGACTTACCTAAGAAATAGTTTGACAAGGTATCGAAACAACCTAAGACAGTATCTTTAGAGTTTGGTGGACAGCAAAAGACATGGATACATTCTGAGCTATTCTGTAATGAAGTACTCACCAGGGAGGGAAATAACTCTTCGACTGATGATACAATGCAACAGTGTAAATGTTTGTCATTATCTGAACAGTGCTTGCTATTAAATTGCTTTCCCTTTGCTATTTCAGCACAAATTTCAGGAGACTGTCCAGTCTCCACTTAGACAAAAACAACGAGTTTGGAACACTTGAAGTGGGCAATCTTCTTCCAAAATTATTTTCCTTCCTGAACCTTACGTCAGTAACTAAAAAGAATGAAACCACTTCGGGAGATGGTGGGAAAGTGAAAGCTGATTCATCATGGATCAGCTATGGGAGCATGAATTTATCCCTAGCAAGGCACTAGAAAAAAGCAGTGGCAAAAAATGTGTGCTTAAAGGTTCAAATGGAAGGCAGCGTTATAAAGACAAAGAAAATTGTCAAACATTTCATACATTCTTTTGAAGAGTATATTCAACTCAAAATATGTCTGTATTTTAAATTACTGTACGTCACAGAATGAAAGTTTTCATTTTTACGGGAACCAGTACTCTGTGCACTTCCACTGAGAGTTCAGAGTTTTTATGTTCAGCTATACTCATATAGTTTTGGATCTGTAAGATAGAAGATGGAGTAAATGAAATTCATGCTCCAACTGCATATCAGACTTTGGAGACTGAGAGGGCAGGATGTGAAATACAGAAAGACAGCTTATTCAGGAATTTCAGTTCCCAAAAGCTTCTCAGTTCTTCTGTGAGATTGTGCATACAACCTATTGGAAATGCCAAGGCGAGACAGTTCTCTGAAGAGGTTCTTCAAGATACTCATGAGTACTGATCTGATGTCTATTCAACAAACATGCAGTTGGTTGCTCTGCTTATGTATGAAACAATCTTTAGAAATTACACCGGTTTTAAGCTCTAAGAAAGCATGCCGTAATAAACATTGCAACAACGATCCGCCTTGGGTTTCAGAACACCTTCTACTGGACACATCCCACTTAGATAAAGAACAGGTGGACTCTCTACAACATGATGATGGTCCTCCCTGGAGCAAGGCATAAAATCCAAAAAGACACAGCCTGCCACCACCACAACTCTTTGATGAGGCAGCACAACCACACAATGCTACTTTCAAGGTTGTAGGTTCTCTCAGGAACATAACTAGAAACACCAATGAGCTGCAGCTGCCATCATAAAGACAATCGTTGGGGCAAACAAAAAAATCCCAAAGTATGAGGCAGGCTTCTATGGCAAGAGATGCAAAAGAGTCAGAAGAAAAATATTCAAGATATCATGAAATCTCCTTAAAAAAATCCAAGGAAAAAAAAGTAGTAATAGCATCGTTAAATTGGAACAAGGTGAGGTTGTGGCACAATTCTTGAGAAGTGAGCAAAAGACAGTTCTTGGCTGTTGTGTATTCTGAGAGGGACACAAATGCATGGCAAGCAGGAACAAAAAGGGAACCAGAACAGCCCTGCATGAAAAAATGTTATGCCCAGAGATGGATGAATATATCCTGTACTGATAATGTATACATTCAATGTAACAGTCTCTGCCCTAACAGTTAGGAATGTTTGACTGCTTTTTTTTTTTTTTTCAATAACAAGAACAAAAATTTTCATTAATGGAGTATTCTGTCTCCTTTCTTTTAACAGACTGATATGGAGACCATCTGACACACCTCACTCAGGGAAAGGACAGTAACCACTTAAATTTGGGTTAAATTAAAACAATGAGGATGCAAATCTAATTTATTCTGCCAATGCATTTCACAGGGATAATTAAGTAGGGACCAAACCTGCTGACTAGCTTTACATACAGACTGTAAGTCACACATTCAGGAACCAAAGTCGAAGAATACTAGATAAAAATTATTTGGTTGCTAGTTGGGACCGTATCATCATCATTACTGTCATTCAGTCAATTACCTTAGATAACGGGGGGAGTGGGGGGGTGCGATGTGCACGCAAAATTTGGTAAAAGGGTCTGTAGAACACCTGGAATCTATTCTAACATTTTGACACTGTCCTATAGGATTTTTGCTTTATTTGTGATTGATATAATGCAAGGAAACTGAACAATCTGTCCTGGGAACATTATTTGTTACACTACTATTATACTACATTAATTATGCTTTTGTGTTCTTACAATAATTTATTACCTTTTCCAAAAATGCCCTTAAAATTAGGATAATGTACACATGACAACAAAACCTTGTGTTAAACAAAGTTCACATAATAAGGCCTATGCTTACCTTTAAGTTGTTACTCTTTGTAAGGCTGATTTTGACATTAGGTTCAGGAGATGGATTTCCCCACTGATCACACAACTGAACAATAAGGGGCCTGTCCAATTCTCTACCATTAATCACTGCAACAGGCTGAAAGAGATACAAATACATTATACTATTCTGTCCTAGGTATCTCAGACGTTCATGGCAGGTCAGGAATTCCCAAAGCAATGGTATCCACCTTTTCAATACTATTTGTCTCCCATAACAGCTAGAGCATGAGAGAATTGTATCTAGGAGGATATTTATACATTTTTCCTATTTACATTCTCTTGTCATAACAAAATGCACTACTTGGATTGCACAGGTTACTCAAGTCAATGTGACTAAAAGGAAGGACGTGTCTCTGAAGAGGACTATCAGTGTCCTTGTTGTAGGAAGAGCAAATGGCTTAAAACATTTTTTTTCTGATATACTTTAACAGCTATATAGAGAGCAAATACAGCTATGCTACTTGTTGGACATTTCATTTAATTTTCTTCAGTAACCTCCTTCTCCATTTTCCCAACACACCAACCTTGATTCCTGCCCTCTATTAAGAGATCCAATTTTCTTTTTCCTTCTTTCACTCTCCTATTCTGGTTTTTGCTGCAACTTCAGAACTATCATTCGATTAATCAAAGTAAATGTTGAAAATTTTAAAATTGAAAAACAATTGAAAAACAAGACAAATAAATTTATAGTACCAAAAATCTTCTGCCTTGTCATTCAAGTCCTGTACTCCACTCTCCACTTCCTGACTGTAAACACTTGTAAACTTAAGCAAATTTGAAACTGCCTTCCTACATCCTAAACATCAAAAAAAAGCCAGTAATAGATAAAGGAGAGCTGAGCTGCCAGCTGTTACTACCATTAAGGACTGTATCTTTGAAAAACAGCAGGGGAAGATGGTTGTCAGGATCCAGCCCACAGTAAAAAATTACTGTGCCAAAGAAAGGAAAAAAATATGCCATCTGTAGAAATGAAAATGGGGCAGAATAAACAGTTTAAGACATACTGAAGGAATACAGTGTTGTAAACATACACAAGTTAGATTACTCCAAAATAAGTTTACTTTTAAAAACCTAATGTAGTTAGCTATTGCATGAAAAATGCTTCATATCTATAGTCCCATTTAAAACACTATATAAAATCTATATAATTAGATTGCAAAATACTTACTTAATTTTGCCTCTGTTATGTTGTCCTGTATAGAACGAAAAATGCCTCTAGAGCAGTCATATTCTGACAATTTTACAAGTATAAATACTAAGAAATCACATTCTGTGGTCCCAAAAGCTCTGGAAATAAAAGACCTGACTAGTGATCATGATGCCTTTTTTCCAAAACAAAACTATTGAACTTACCTTCTCTAACTCTGGCCAATCCACAAACTGCAATTTAGCAGGCGATCCTGCTATTAAATTCACCCTGATAAAGTCAGAAAATTCACGCCAGGCAAAGCACAATTCTTTGCTTCCAAGTAAACAGGGTTTGTACCGAATACCTTTTACTTTCATTGTTTGAGTACTTTCCTATTAAAAAATAAAGAGAAGATTTTATCAATAGCAAGTAAAGGGAAGTATAATTAGTATTTGTCAACACAGTATTTAATATTTATACTGTCTAGATACTATTTGCTGTTTTTACTGTGAAAACAGTGGACTAAAAATTAAACAACAAGCTCTATACCTTCTGTTAAATTTAAATGAACTTCTTGAGTAAGAAGTGATCAATGACATCAAGCATTTCTCAGAAATTTGTTTTTCAGTTTATAAGTTATGCACAACTTGATTATATCCAGCATACTTTAAAAGGTATAGACATCAGACTGTTCTACAAAGTTCTTCAGAAGATCTTAAAATCAACTGTACCAACATAAATAACACAGAGAAAAGACTGAAAACAAGACAGAAGAACACATATTAAACAATGGACTAGAAACAAAGCAAACCTGACTCAAGCACAAAGAAAACTGGTCCCCATGCTGTATAGTTGCAGCAGGGATAAGGTTTTTAACAGATGCTGCTGTATTCCTTAGAACTGGATCATACAATTTAATGCTTTAAGCCTCTTATTGCACATCTTACCAACTAGTGTGTAATTTTGTTTCAATTCTGTGTGACAGAATTAAGACAATTACTATACAAATACCACGAAGAAATGAACTATATGACATTCTTATAAATACCTGCCAAGTTATTTTCAAATTTGATTTATCAAGTCCAGGCCCAGAAACTCCCAGGGAATTCACACATGCAGATGTCACTGTGTGAACCTGATTTCCAAACTGATCTGTAATCATTACATCTGTTAAAAAAGATGATGATGATTAAAATGATTATTAAGATGATTACCTCAGCAGCTGTTATAATGAAACACTATACAACATATGGAATATAAACATACACAACATAGACACCACAGAGAAAATTTACATGACTGAATCACAGAGCGGCTCAGCTTGGATGGGACCTCTGGATGTCACCTGGTCCAAAGCCTCTGCTCAAGAAGGGCAGCCCAGAGCCAGCTGCAGCCAAGTAGCTTCTGAGTATCTCCAAGTACAGGGACTCCACAAACTCTCTGGGCACTCTGTCACAATGTACAAACTTAAGAGCCAAATTTTACCAGAGAGTAACTCCAGAATTGTAAAATGGCCATTAGAGAAGCCTGATCATCTTTACATGAATAAGAATATAAATCTGTTTTTTATATTAAAATAGTTACAGATAATTTACTCTTGCTGACATCTGTATACAGAACAGGCTTAATAAACTGCAAAGAAAAAGAAATGTATCTTAAAAGAAATGGAAGAATATGCAAATACTCACCAATTTCACTTTGCAGTTCTTCACCCATCCGCAGTGTGTTTGATCCTTTTAGTTTACATTTAATGTGTTTGGGATCATCAGGAACTGGTCTGAGGCAGCATATGAATACTGACTTACTTTTCTCATCAAGGTAAACATAACATAATAGTAGACATGGTCATGTAATTCATTTTCCTACTGCAGATCTGCGAAATAACTAATTGGTGCAAATTTACCCCAGCATCAGTGTGCTGTGACCTAATTAGTTTATTTTAACCTATTAACATCACATGAAATACACTAAAGTAATTTAGAATCAGATTCATCTTAATAAACTTTATGAGGATACAAGGAGAGCTAACAGCCTAGACTCACTAAGAGTGATAAACACACAATTTTAAAGTTCAATTTATAGCCTACAATTTTTGAGTGAGAAACCAGATGAAGAACTAACTTCATAGTTATATTTCTCTTTAGTAACAAGTGATCTATTATTTACTGCAAGTTTTCAAAGATAATCTTCTTCATTGTATGTATACTTACATAAGTGATTACTGGATACCAACAGATGATGATGGAGTCTTTCACACAGGCAATGTTCTCACATGTAAACAATTTGCACAAACTCCCCCCCCCCCCCCCCCCCCCCCCCCCCCCCCCCACTTACATTCTCCTGTTAATTTGCCAACAGATTTAATTATTTCAGCTTCATAGGAAGACTTCTGTTTTACCTCAAAGTACAGAACTACAATGCTATACCAACAACATAATTAATAAAGAAGTATTTCAAATGAACAAACCTGACTGTGAATGCGCTCTCCAAAGACACGTGTTCATCAAGGTAAGTAATTAGACAGTAACGTACATCTTTTACTGAGCTTGGCACTTTTACGTCAGGTAATAATCCCTGCATCAACAGTTCTCTGTCAATTTTAGGTGTCCAGTTAACCTAAAATTAAAATGTCATAAATTAATCAAACAACAAATTATTAATAATTAGCTACATAATACATCTTGTAACCATTCTAACATAAAGGCAATAGAAACCTCAATGGAAAGCCTGTATGTTTCCCAACAGTAACCAACACTATATTCCCAAATACAGACAATTTCTCGGAAAAAAAATGCAAACAAATCCAAACATACGTTAAGTTTCCTTCACTAACCTCGAGTTAGGAAAGATCCAATTCTGAAAAACCTCACCTAAAAAAGTGAATCTCTCTGTTGTTTAAGACTCCAAATAAGTACACAGACAGGGAGATAAGACAGGCAAGCCAACCTTCATGAGGAACATGCCTTTTCAAAAGTTCCTAAATGTTGGAAAAGCTCCAGACCTGAAGAATCATAACTATGTCCTAGTTATTTTATGTGTTTAGGAGATGCACTGGAAATACTAACCTGCTTTTCACAATACTACCCTGAAGCATTACTTAACATTTAATTAAATAAAATATTTTAAAAAATAAACAGAGTTAAGTTCCCATGTTTAATAACACAGTTTTGAGGAAGATTATTTTGCAGTCTGATTTCTATGGATTTTAAGTCAATCAGCTTTGTATCTTTCCCACATACTATGCTGCTGTTTAGTCCGAAGTACTTGCCTTGATCTTTTCTGCAGCAGCTGCAGTTATGGGTATCTCCCTTTCTGCTTCATCATACATCTGAAATATAAGCTTGTTCATGATATGGCCAGCAACGCAACTAATTTCATCCTGATGTTTAATTTGAAGAGCTTTTTGTCCATTCATACTTAAGACCTGTAGTCTTGCAACATGACTGCTAGGAAGAAGTTTAATAATCTTTTCCACTGCTGGCACGTCTTTACAATTCTATGCATGGGAGAGAAAGAAAAGACACATAATTAAGATATTAAATGTAGATACGCATAGACCTAAGTCCATAATAGCTTATGTCACTACTCTGGCTTACCAGGTGTGATCAGGTGTCCAGACATGAAATCAGCTTGACTTGTCAAAAGTAAATCAAAAGCATATGCCAGTATACTTACAACGTTTTACAGATATTAGAATTGATGCTATTTAGCATATTTTTCTATTTCAGAAATACTACGTTACACAATTCACAAAATACTTCTTGAGAGTAATCATAAGTATCCTTTCATATAGGTCTTCTTGCAATATTAGTATTTGTTTACATACTTTTTCCAGGGTAAAACACACACAGGTATTATTTTCTGCAGCAGTGTGAGTCTCCCGACTACAAGAGAACTGGGATGTACAGGAGCATTTAAAAAAAAAAAATCATATGTCAAGAGCTTTAAAACTGAAATGTTACAAAAAACTATTGATTGCCATACCTTTTCTGACACTAAAGGTTTATGCAATGACAGCAATTTGTCCAAATGATCCAGGTAGTAATAAGAGGAAGAAAATATGCATATTTCTGAAACACCTCAGGGATTTAAGAAATAAAGAGTAAGAGGTGAAGAAAAAAAAAAGTATAAAAAGTTAAAAAATTCTTTGCCCTTTTATGATTTCCTAGATATTAAAAAGTACAGCCACCTGATTATCAGGCTTATGATAACTCAACCAGTAACTTTTGGGGGTTAAGTCGATTCATAAAAGATGTAACACACTACAATAAACTGTTTTCCATCTTTTGTTCATCCAAACTTTCCAAGAAATACTTACAAGTATTTCAATTCTTGCTTTCAGTATCTGGTCTTTCTTGATATTCTGTACATGTATAACCGGACCAGTTAAAATGTTTGTTCCTCCATTACTGCAGTCCACAGAATACACAGGAAGGTCTGAAGCACCTAAAAACTATTAAAAATGTAAGAATAAATTTCAAGTTCCTTTGACAGAATAAAAATGATTATTCAAGAAATGATTATTTGTACAAGTCCAAATATATATATATATATATAGGATTATATACAGAAAAATTTGATATATTTCCATTTTCCAGAAGCCTGCAAGATGAACACCTGTAGTTTTCTGCAGGTGATCAGAGATGTGTGGGAGAAAGGAGGAAGTTACAGAAATAAAATATACTATCTATCCACTGCTTTGTTCTGACACATAAGCATTAGTCTCTTCTGCCATTATGCAATAAATTCAATTAAACTGTTAAGTAAACAAAATTTTCATTAATCTACTAAACATCACATATTAAATGAATTTCAACATCAAGTTCAACATGTTATCATACTATTGCAGAACCAGTCTGCAGGAAGACAATGTGTGCATATAAAGTGTAAGTGGAATGCAGACTATTTTGCAGTGTGAAAAACATTTTTCTTTGCTCTTGCTGAATTTGGAAAAGTTACTTTCTTGAGACAAAAAAAAAAAATAGGGCCAAAAGGGCAAGTTTTTTTACTTCTGAAAGTCAGAGCAAGACATGTATTCTCTTCTGAGCTTACACTAGTGCTTATGATAACAGTCTTATCTAATATTCTTTTTGGCACTAGGCTTGCATTTTCAACTTAAGAAAAATATCAAAAGTAAGCTGTATGAAGTTATTTTTCTGAATAAATTTTAACACTGTGTATGATAAATATGACTTAACTACCTTAAAACTGCATCTATATATCCACACACAATTTTCTCTTCCACTTCTATGGCCAGGTTCCACTGATTCTAAAACTTATTGAATGACTTAAAATAGATGAGGTAAGAGAGTCACAGTTTGGCTACCAAACTGTAGAAACTTCAAAAGCATTATTAAAGATATTGAACTGTATCTAGATTTCAAAACAGACTCTTCTCATGGCCCTTTAAAAAGGAAGTTTAAAAATCCTTATGGCACATAATAAAATGCAGTTTACCTTACAATGAACAATCAACTCTGGCTGTGCTGTTATATTTCCTGATTCATCCAGTACTTCAACCTGAAAGGGAAAAGCTGTACCATTTTCGATCTTCAGAATTTCTGAATCTGGTTTTACTTTCAATTGACAAGGAGGTCCTGTAAAAATGCAGAATTGCATAACAGCAGTTATATTTTAGATAACTTGTGAGACACTGAATTTCAGTTTGTGCTACCTCAAGGAGTTTTTAAAGCCAGGCTACCAAGGTTTGTGTCGTAACAAACCATCTAAAACAACTCAGGTGTATTGGTTTATATTTAAAAGTTCTAGACCCTTTTTGCCCTTCAATACATAACACCTGCGAATCTTTTGAATTCAGTATGGAATAATTGGACAAACAAGATGAAATTCAGCATATACAAGGTGTAAACACATTATATGGGTCTGTTTACATAGTAACGGATTCACATTCGTCAAAAAGAAAACCTTGGAGCTTTCTTCTCACACGTTAAAACCCAAAATATTCATATAGAGATATCTGATAAATTGCCAAAGGTATCACAGCTAAAATCTGAATGCAAAGAAATGCAAATCTTTTTTGTCATTACTTGGATAGTAAAGTGAAGCTATTCCAGTAAGTCTATCCCCTTGAACATATAATTATTTTTATCAGTTTTAAAAAAGAGAAGGAAGTAATAGATTACTATTAGAAGTCAAGTTCTGAAGGAACAGAGAAGGTAATTTTTCAGAAACATCCTTTATGCATGATTCATTAAAACTTCTATTTCAATCTCACTGGTTGAAGAACAAGAGACTGAAATAGCTTTTATTCACCACTTTCTCAAAAAACAGCTTTAAAAGCCAAGGATAAGTCCAGTGAGAAGAAAGTTGTAGTGAAGCATCTCTACACTGTCAAAAGCAAAAGGTTCTCATGAAGGACAAAGCTGCCTTCAGTCCAAGGTAAATAACAGCAATGCACAAATACACAACACGCTCTGTCTCAAGTCCAGTCATTCCACTCTGTTTTCTACATGAAGCCTTACCTCCTCAAAAGATAAAGAATAATGGAATAAACTGTTTGTTGTTGGCCTAACAAAGCTTGAAGTACACAATTTCTATACAAAATGAGACAGGGAAGCCTAAAGTTTGGTAATCTGGAAGGCCAAAAATTAGCCTTCAGACTACACCTTGCACCCCAAATTCAGAAAAACCTAAGTACAGAGGGATAACAGATCTCATATAAGGGAATCCTCAGTATCAAGACATCCACAAAACATAAAATTCTGGTAAGGGCAGTGTCCTTACAGACTTCCATGTTCCTCTCTTACATTATAACTAATTGAACATGTAACATTAAAATTTCAGACACAATCCAATTGCCACAGCATGCTCCTTGCTGGGGTAGGAAACTGAATGAACACTTATTCACAACACGTTTTCAACAGGGAGAACAGGTCAATGCAGACTAGCATAGGTTAAAGGTCTCAGTGCTAAAGAAAAATTAGAAGAAATTAATTCATTCAATGTTACCAGGTTAGAAAAAGATTTAACATCATTAAAAAAAGAAATGAAAAATTAGTCTTGAGCAGGCAGAAAAATTGCAGGTGCTAGAATAACAGACAAGATTGGGCTGTATGTTGTTATTCCTGCCAAGAATGACAAGCCCGTAGGTTTATTTAGTTTCTAGTCATCATTTGGATGAGACAGAATCCTTTTTTTTTTGCTTCACTAAATGTTTAACCTTCTTAGGAGAAGTATTTCATTAATAGTGTCAGAATAAAGTTCAACAGAAATTTGCTAAATATTTTAAGAATACTTACCAGGCTGTAATCTTATTTTAATGATTTGTGTGTCTTCCTTCAAACCAGGAAGAGTAATCTTCAGATTAAAGTTCTAATGAAAAGAATATTTTAAACATTGACCTTAAAAACTCCCAAACAATAAACTGTCTCACATAATCATGTCAGTTCACATATATGTAATTTATCTCTAAAAATTTTCTTGCACTGCTAAAAAAAAAAAAAAAAAA
>VXAY01003855.1:412515-451238 GCA_013399855.1 Oxyruncus cristatus | reverse complement strand
AAAAAAAAAAAAAAAAAAATCAACATTTTTTCCCCTGTACTGAAACCTGTCATTTCCATGTTATACCCAGAGACATTCAATCCAGGATTTGCATGTTATGCTACATGGTTTTAAAACCATTAAAAGCAGGTATCATAACTTACGGTTTCCTGCTTAGAGGCTGTTTTTATGTACCTTCAGCTACCTCCTAGCTTTCTTTTTACTTTCCTAGACTACAAGACTAAACGAAAGGATTAGGACCTGGTTAGAACATTGTGTAAACATAGCATATGCATGATTTTAAATTATTACTTTTTTTTAAATCTTCAAATCTGTATTTATCAGAGACGTTAAGATCTGTTTTATGAAAGAAATATTTTTAGCATGTAACACAGGTTTCTGTTTTTACAGAAGTGCTGGGAATCCATTAGTAACAGGTTGGATTTGGAAAACATATTTGCTATCAGCATTTTGGAAACATTTAGAGAAGCTCAAGCAGACACCCCGGATATTAACTATTACTACTCATCATCTCAACTACAAGATGAAAGATTTCAGTGCTCCCTGTGATAATTCAATGCAAAAGTCACCAGGATGATTTGGCTTAAACTGATTTTAAGCACCAGTTCAAACTCAGACAGCTGATATAGCCTGCTGGGCACACTCTACCACACACCCATATGTTGCTCGGCCCCTCCAGCTCCAGTTCCATCAGCTAACACAGTGCAGCTATGAGAAAGACAAACTGCTCAGGGTAAAACTTTAGGAGATAATTTGAAAATATCCCTAAAAATAAATAAAAGAAATACCTGCAGTCATTAGTGTAGGCCAAACTTAGCTAACACTATGTGACAATTCATTTTACATAAAAATTACTTGTTCAGTGGGGTTTTTTGTAATATAATTACTTTAAGTTTAAACATATTAGCCTACCTTGCCCTGGCAACTATTGACACAGCCTTTAGCAGTGACATTCTTAATGACACACTTTGTTCCCATAGGTATGTCGTCATGCTTCAATGTTAATCCACTAGAAAAATATATAGAAAACACAACGGAATAAATTTAAAAACAAACACAGTGTTTTAATATACAACATACTTCCAGATACTCTTATGGAAATAAAAGCAAAAATGCCATCTCATTTATGTGAAAGATATCCTGTATATCACTGAGACAAAGCCCAAAGTATTATTATATTATTGTCACATGAAGAAAAGACAAAAAAGGAGAGATGGTTGAATTACCTAGCTTCAAGAATTGGTCTCATGCGAGACGTCAAGTGTGTTGCATGACCAAATTCATCCTGCAATTCCAGAGGAATACTAAAAGGTACTCCAATTCGAAAAGGAAGCTCCAAAAGACCAACCAAAAATTTCTCTGGTTTGCCCTCTAAGAGAAAAGAGTAACACATTTTTAGAAAGAATTGTGTGCTCTCATTGGACTGTTTTTCAATTAAGGCTGCAATTAAGTGAAGAGGTTTACAGCTGCAAAGTAAACAGGCTGTTCAGAATATGTAAGCAAAATTATGATTTACTGATTGATCCTCTTAACTTACACTAACATAAAACAATAGTTAAAAAATAACAGCATAAGAAATATAACAGGGCAGTATTTAGAACATCACTACAGCACCTGAAAATGGACAAGTTCCTTGTAGACAGCTTTTTTTAAACATTTAATTGCATTGATTCTAGTAAAATAAAATCATTTATGCAACAAAACATTTTGTTCTACAACTACCCCAAATCTGAGAGATAAAGATGAGTAATAATGTGTATTAGAAAAAGAAATAAGTGAATCTTGCCTGTGAAATCTGGCCCCATTAGACTGCCTCCAACTAGGCACTAATAAATGAGACCAAGAAGAATGGTAACAAACAGGAGCTTGTAAATCAGAGTCACGTTTTGTGGAATCGAACTGTCTTGACCAACTGGCCTTTAAAATAAAGAAGCAATGCACTGCTGAACTAAAGGGTAAATATATATCCTATGAAATAATTTTGAACTCAAATGAACAACTACTTTCACTACCCACAGGTGTCATTATCAGAGAGCTTCCTTAGCACAAGAGATGACTCCTTGTACTGGCCAACATTATTTATTGGTTACAACAAGAAAAAGACCTCAGTCTTATAGTGTCTACAGTTTTATTTACAAGTGACAGATACAACTGTAAAATGATTTGAGAAAATAACAGGAAAAGAACCACAAAACTTAGGAAATTCAGTTTTAACCAGCATTTATGATGATTTTTTAGTTTATCAGAAAGAACTAAAAACACTGTTAGAGAAATAAAATACTTTGTTCCTCAGACAAAAATGCTGCTTTTTCAGTTTAGATCGTTCTTTTTTTTTAAGTTTTAGAATCTACATACATAAAAGGTCACACGAATGTTAATATTTTAGAATAATGAGTGTGAAGATTTATGGGTGCCTCTGAGACAACACAAAACATTGCAACAATACAGGACTTTTTATTGTCAAATAAAAAAGCAGCAATATATAGCAAAAGTTGCTTGTGTTAAAAGATTCAAACCATTTGATAATTAGATTTTTTCAAGGTTATATTCCTTTCCAAGGCAATTCATTTTAATTGTTACAGCTGAGGAATCTTTAACTGAATGCTGCCATACAGGGGAAAGCCACACTACTATTGAGAAAAATTTTTAAAAAGCAGAATACAACTTTGCAACTTTTAAGATTCTCTTTTCACTTTGATAAAGAGATAAAGGAGCAGACAAAGTTCATTTTTGTTCAGAGATTTCTTCCTTTGTTTTCTTGGAACTGCACAGAAATATCTTGAGACTTCAATGACAAGTTCTCAGACATATGTTTAGATAGTTACTTTTCTCAAGTAATGCCAAACATTTTTTTCCTGTATTATCATAAAAGAATAGCTCTTTCTACTCTGCAAATAAGAAAAAGCTTTTAGAAGAATATGCTACAAAGAACTCTTTTCTGCACAAAGGGTTTGCATTCAGAGACTCTTCTTTTGAGGAAGAAATAGGAGGCTACTGAAAACTGATCTTCTGAAAACAGATGTTAGCTCTATCTATCAAAATTGTAACAAAAATATCCATTTTAAATGCTACAGAATTAGTATTTTTTTACCTTCCTCTTTCCCCTCCTTCTTTTAGATTCATGGAATGGTTGAGGAAGGGTTTTCTGGAGGTCCTCTGGCTGAAGCCAGAGGATTCTGACCCTGGTTCAAGCAGAGCCACTCTAGAACAAGTTGCCTAGGAATATGTCCAGACAATTTTTGAATATCCCAAAGAACGCAGACTCCACAACATATCGGGCAACTTGTTCCAGCACTAGGTGACCCTTACAGTCAAAAAATAATCACAGAGAGTGGTGATCAGTGGCATGACATCTTGTTGGAAGGTAATAACTAGTGGTTACCCCTGGGGTCAATACTGGGTCTGATTCTATTTCACGTCTTCATCGATGATCTGGATGATGGGGTAGATTGTACCTTCAGCAAGCTTGCTGATGATACAAAACTGGGAAGAGTGGCTGATAAACCTGAGGGTTGTACTGCCATCCAGAGGGACCTGAACAGACTGCAGAAATGGGCTGTCAGGAACCTCATGAAATTCAGCAAGAACAACCCCCAAGCTGTCAACCAGGTGCCTCGAAAGCAGCTTTGCGGAAGACGGCCTGGGGTCCTGGTGGATAACAGAGTGAACATAAGCCACTTGTGTGCTCTTGCTGTGTTAGAAGTGTTGTCAGTAGGTGGAGGGAGGGGATCCTTCCTCTCTACTCAGCGTATGTGAGGCAACACTTGGGAGTACTGCGTCCAGTTCTGGGCACATTACATTACAACACAGAAGCATGGACATACTGGAGAGAGTCCAGCAAAAGGCCATGAAGATGATGAAGGGACTGGAGGGTGGTGAGGCACTGGAATAATCTTCCCAGAAAAGTCGTTGCTGCCCCATTCCTGGAGGTGTTCAAGGCCAGGTTGGATGGGGCTTTGAGCAACCTGGTCTAGGCTGGGAGAGCTGGGGCTGCTCTGCCTGGAGAAGAGATTCATGGGAGTCTTACTAATATCTGTAAATAACTGAAGGGAGAGTGTAAAAAAAGTGGAGGCAGACTCTTTCCAGTGACAGAGGACCAGAAGCAATGGGCACACACTAAAACACAGGAGGTTGTCCTGTACATGCTGTGTGATGGAACTCAGGATGATCTGCTCCATGACCCTCCCCGGCACTGAGGTCATGCTGACAGGCCTGTAGCTCCCTGGATCCTCCTTCCAGCCCTTCTGGCATATGGGCATCATATTTGCTCACCTCCAGACAACTGGGACCACCCTGGTCAGCCAGGACTTCTCATAAGTGATGGAAAGTGCTCAGTGAGCACTTCCACTAGCTCCCTCAGTACCTTTGGAAGGATCCCATCTAGCCCTATAGACTTGTGTGTTTCTAATGGTGTTGCTGACCATTTGCCCCCTTAGATTATTCATTCTGCTCCTTGTCCCCGTCTTTTAGCTCAGGGTGGGTGGGTACTTGGAGAAAACTGGTCTTACTATTAAAGACTGGGGCAAAGAAAGCATTAAGAACCTTGTCCTTTTCCTTGTCCTTTTGTCACCCTGCTTCCCTTCCACATCCATAAAGACGGAGATTCTCCTTAGCCCTCACTAGCCTTACTAATGTATTTATTGGAACATTTTTTGTTGTCTTTTACAGCAGTAGCCAGATTAAGCTCTAATCGGGTTTTGGCTTTACTAATTTTCTCCTTGCATAACCTCATGACATCCTTGTAGTCCTCTTGAGTTGCCTGTCCCCTCTTCCAAAAGCCATAAACTCTCTTTTTTTTCACCTGAGTTCCAACCAATGCTCTCTGTTCACCCAGGCTGGTATTCTTGCCTCACGGCTTGTCTTTCAGCACACAGGGACAGCCTGCTTCCTGCAGCTTTAAGATTTCCTTCTGGAAGAATGTCTAGCCTTCATGGACTCCTTTGCCCTTCAGGACTGCCTCCCAAGGGATTCTGTCAATCAGTCTCCTAAATAGGCCAAAGTCTGCCCTCTGGAAATCCAACGTGGCAGTTCTGCTAACCATCCTCCTTACTTCTTCAAAAATAGAAAACTACTATTTTGTATACATTTGATCGACGTGCCCAAGACCGACCCAGCTTCTGCCCATCACATCATCCACCAGTCCTTTTCTGTTCACAAACAGTTAAGTCCAGTGGGGTGCCTTTCCTGGTTGGCTCCCCCACCACCTGTGTCAGGAAGTTATCGTCCACATACTCCAGGAATCTTCTAGAGTATTTGCTCTCTGCTGTGTTGTATTTCCTGCAGACATCTGCTTAGTTGAAGCCCCCAAGGAGAACAAGGGCTAGTGACTGTTATACTTCTCCCAGCTGCTTATGTATTTCAGTGCCTGTTCACCCTGGTTAAGTGGTCTTTAACAGACTCCCACCACAATATCTGCCTTGTTGGCCTTCCCCCCACTTCTTACACAAACACTGAACCCTACTGTCACCATCATCAAGCTCTAGAGAGTCAAACACCCCCAGGCTACCCCACCATTTCTTCTTTGCCTATCCTTTCTGAAGGGGAACATAAATATAAATAGGCATGCAAGAGGGGCTTATAAACAAAAAGTAACCGGCTACTAACAGATAAATGCAGACAAATAAATTAGGAAATGAAATCAACATCTTAGAGCGTATGAGGAACAGGACTAGTAAGCCCATACCAAAACTACGCTGTAACCATACACTGTGTGCCATACAGTCTTCAACGGTGTCATTAAAACTGAAATTTATGAATTTTTGGGGGAATGTAAGATCTATACAGACTACTTTGGGCCACATACATACACACAAACCAGAGTGTAAAGCAAGACAGACAACACTAAACATATTTAACAGTATTATTTCTATTCTGGTATTCTAGTTAAGTGTTTTATGATGGTTAACCCAAAGAGACAGACTCAATAAAACCAAATGAGAATTTAGTTTTGCATAGGATTCTTCCTTTAATTTAAAAAAAAAAGAAGACTTTAATCTCAGCACGCATATTTTAAATGTATAATCTGTTTCTTTAATGAGTTTCTGTGGTTCATGCATGAAAGTTGGCCAAATAAACACTAGTTTTATGAAAGAAGATTTATGTCCATGGCATGAGGAAAAAGAGTGATTCTAATTAAGTAGAAGTTTCTTTTTCTAAGTACATTTGGGAAAGTTCACATCAGGGAGCTTTAGATTGCATCAATACTTTTTTTTTTTTTGGTAAAACTGACTGTACAGCAGAGCCAGCACATTACAGGTCAGACCAAAACCTATTAGCAAAAACTTTTTTTCCCCCGAAAATGCTTCTTATTTGATATACAAATGCTACTTTTCAGTGCTGAAAATTACCTCTCAACTAAAACATGAATAATTTTGATATACAATGAATCAAATAGAAACAGTAACAGTGGAAGAAAATATTGGAATTCTTACCTATAATAGTAAATTTAAATACTTTAGACGGTAGAGGCCTTCCTGCGTACGTGTCTGCATTACTTTCATTCACTACTACCTGCAGTTTCAAGGAGTAGTTCCCCAGTTTCTGAAGATTTTCTAAACAAAAACAAAAATACTATTAGAAAGAAAAAAAATCCCACTCCAACCAAAAAAACAAAACCAACCAACCAACCAAAAACCAAACCCTGAAGATTCTGAACACGCAAACCTACCCATTTTTTTAAACCAGTACGGCCATTTGCCTCCGTGCTGACTGATATGGGAAATTATTTCTTTATTCTCAGTAGGTGCTGCAAAACAAACACTTAGCAACATGTATTTAAATTTTACACCATAATTTTTCATTTGTTCAAGCAGTAGAATCACTTATTATTACTATCACTTCTAGGTCTAATAAATACCAATTCAGCTCCCCAATTAAACACACTGATCACAGCTAATCCCATTTTAATTAAAAATTGCTAGCCTCGGACACATGACAATGAAAGTAGAAGCCTTTCATTTGGTAACCCTACATGTTCCTGCTTTACCTAATCACTCCAGCTTTCTCTTTCTCTCATCTCAAACCCATTTTATTTTTGATATACAATGAATCAAACAGAAACACTAAGAGTAGAAGAAAATAGGATTGAAATTCTTACCTATAATAGTAAATTTAAACACTTTAGACAGTAGACGGCTTCCTGCATAAGTGTCTGCATTACTTTAATTACTGTAAAGTCATAATTAAAGGTCAACCTAACCTTATTTTTTGGCCAAAACTTTCAAGCTCCATTTCATCATAGTCCAGATAAAAAAATTCCTCATATCCCAGATGTCTTTCCAGCCCTTGCTTCCCTTGTCCAAACCCTGCACAAGGTGTTCCTAACTCAGCTCAGACAAGTAGTTTCTCATAGTCTAGTTCTCCTGCTATCCCACCCTTTCCTTTGGCAGCTGTTTCAACGTCCATCAGACCCCTCTGCTTTATCATTCTCTCAGCCTAATTCAAACTCTAATTTTGAACTCAATCTTGTATAATATGACTCCCCACTAACAGATCAGGTATGAAGTTTCTTGTGGATCATCTCTCTGTGTATACTTGGTCCACAGTACATTCTGCCAAGTATTCCACTCATTGAAAGAGAAACATTTTGTACATTGTGTTTGGTGTTGGCCTTCATATGGTTGTAACCATGTTACTCTCCTTTGTACAGTTAGGGGTTTGAGTTTGACAGGTAAGCCATGCCCAAATCCTCACTTACAGGATTTACTCATTGTTCTGGTGAAGAATAGGGGAACTACCCTAGTGATTCCTCAATTGACTAGAGAACAAAGATAGGAAGCAGCAGAAACAGTTTTAAGCACAAATTTTCATCAATGAATCAAGTGGTCAGGAGAATAGGTCTGAAGGTAGACTTTTCAGTGATCAGAGGCAAAAAGCTTTATATCTCCCAGGAACAACACTGACAGAACAGAATAATAGAAACACCATGTCTCTCTCAAGTCCATATACCCTCAACTCAGGATGGTGTACCTCAGTTAAGGTGGCATAACCCAGATTTGTCATGCTGTATTCCTATGACATGTATACTAAACTGAAGCTAAGATTCTTCTATTTGGATTCCTTTGACATGTATCACTACAATAACCTCAGAGCTTCAGAAAGGTATTTTTTACAACTCGTCAATGATAAAGGAATTGGATTTTCCTATCATATATGAAAACAAACAAGGTAAAAAAGATTTTAACTTTCTGTAAATTTCAAATACATTAGACATGGCAGAATTGGAGTTTTCAGAGAATTTAGTGTTCTAATTCTGTGTTCAACACAAAACTGAGTAATTTCAGCTGCCTTGGACAGAATGTAATTCTTCAACAATGCAATGTAAGAATATCAAGTGAAGCACCCACAAATGGAAACTACAAAACAGTAAATCACAGAAAATCACAAGTCAATCACAAGATTTATACTTATTATATATAAGGAATATATATATACTTATTATATATAAAGAAATACATTATCCATTATGCATTTTTAAAATAATAAAAACTCAATTAAATATACTGAACTACTTACAATGTAAAATAACCTTGAGTTCAACAAGAAGTTTTTTTGAACCTCCATGGCTTGTACCTGGAAGTTTTTGCATTGCTTCTCCTTTTTTATTCAAAATTTCTATTCTTAACGCTCCTGTATTTAAAAGGAAAGATAATGAACTTTTAAAATATGCTGTGGGTTGTAAGTGATCAGCGATTGCTGTATGCTTCCTTTTTTAACAAGAGTGCATTAATATATTTTTAATTGGCATTTAATGTTTTAGTATTTGGAAGAAAAGAATATACCTATTGGTGTACCAGCAAATCTTGTTTCATTTGGTAATAACTCATCTCCTTCAGGCCATGTTACCGATAATCTGTCAGGAAGTCTAATGAAAAAGAAAGGATGAACAGTTTTTCAATGATATAAAAAAGGGTAATTTATCTTCAGTTGAATACAAACAAATCTATTTGTGGGATAGAAAAAAAAGCCCAACCCTGAACCATTTCTTCTTGGTTTATATTTTTTTTTATTTCTACTGAAACAGCTGACTGCTCTACCATTTGGGAATAAAATTGAACTTCTTTTTGCTCCTGAAGAAATACTAAAACTGTAATTAGAAACTCCACAATGATATAATTACAACTCAGTGTTTACCTTGCCATTTCATCCTCTATGTATTTTTTAACAACTTTCTCAGACACTGTTCTGTCAAGTTTTGAGATGGGAATAATTCTCATTTCAGCATACAACGCCTGTGGTTCCTGTAACAAAAATTCAGTGCAGTTATAAATGGCCAGATAACAGTGTGTCAGAGAAGATCAAGGGACTAGACAAGTTGACACAGACATAATGCAATATGCTAAGAAATACTACCTGCGGACACCACAAGACACTGTAATAAAATTTGCTGAAATCACAAGTGTTAAGAATGGTTGCAAACATACTACTGATAGCAACTGTGATACTCTACTTGATATGCAAATTTCAATCAATCAGATTGTTGTCAATGGATAATAATTTTAATATATTTATATTAAAATACAGTCACTACGTAGTTTAATTAATTCTAGATTGCTGAATCTCAAAAAACCACATAATTTTCAACAGTTATTAAAAGTAATTTAAATAAATCTGACCCAGGACTTTGTTTAAAAATTTCATAGGTAAACTAGGTGTGTGAATCCTTTCTCTATTTGTCTTACCAAAGCAATTTGAACCTCTCCTCCAGTGGCAAATATATCCCCATCATGGTCTCCATACAAAAAAAATTTCTCAATACTTCCATAGAATATTGGATGAGTCTTAATACTTTTCACCTGCAACAAGCAGACAACAATTAATGGCAATCCATTACTTCTGCATCGAATGCATAATATCTGCCTTTTAGAGGGTTCAAATCACCTATTACAAAACAAGCAAAACCCCAACATCAGTGAGCAACTAACTTACCAGCTGTCCAGTTTTGTATATTTTTCCATCCCACTCTATTGCAGCATACATTGTCCAAGGGCTCTGCAATCTTTTGGATGGTATATCAGAACGTACTGTTATTCCTTTAAAGACTGTGAATTTTATCTGTTTGTCATATTTTTCATGACAATCTTTGAGCCACAAAGCAAATTCTCTGTCAATTTTCATTCGCTGTTCCTATAAAGAGATTACAAAATAAATACATATTAGTAATGTATTAAAAAATTTAAATCTGACCAGAAGCCTGAACAATTGTCAGAGTACAGAGATACTGTACTCAAACATAAAAAAACCCAACCAACCAACCAAAAAAAAACCCCAAAACCCCCCTAAAACCAACCAACCAACAAACAAAAAAAACAAAAAAAAAACCAAACCCAACCCAAACCAACCAACCAACCAACCAACCAACCAACCAAAAAAAAACAACAAAAAACCCCCAGAAAAACCCCAAAGGATTCTTCAGCTTGAAAACATGACAAAATTCTAGGAAAGCTACACTTCAAGCCAAAGAAAGTGCTTTCCCCAGCAGCCATATTCCTCCTTGAAGGGAGTCTTTCTACAAAAACTGTCACATAACATCTAAACATAGTAACTGTTTGAGAAAATAAAAGGAAAAATACTGAGTCTTGTTTTTTCAGATTTAAAGATTCAGCTTTATTACTCACTAAAACAGAGATATATCTGCTACAAAGTCCCGCAAAAATGACCAAAGTGAAAGTTCTTTAGGACCCTGCAATATTCAGTGATATGAGCAAATTACCAGCGAGCAAAGGTTTCTCTATCACGTGCATTAAACTTCGTCAAGAAGAAATACTTAACTGAATGCAACTATTACCTGCCCATTGAAGATTCTCGTGAACAGAGTATTTTTATCTTTTAGCTTCAGCTCCAGATCCATGAAAGTGAGTTTGTTTGTGCTGACCTGGAACTTATCATTGGTAAACAATGCACCAGAAATTCTGTAGTAGCATTCGACTGGTGCCAATCCTCTCTTCTTTGGAGGAGCACACCAGTCAAAACTTAAACAAAAGGAGAAAGATATTAAAATCCACTTTTATAAAGAGGGGTTTACATTACAGAAACTGGTTTACATTGTAGAAACAGATTACCACTTACTCTTCCACAGTTGTGTATGGTATTAATCTACCATTCCAAAAACATTCAAAAATAGGCCTTTTTCCTCTGGCACCTTTTTCCACTATAAAGCAGTCATCATCATCATCATCATTTAATCCTTGATTAAAAAAAAAGAAAAAAAAAGTCAGTCTCCTTGCATAAATTCATTAAAAAACCTAATATAGTATCAAAAACCAGTGTAGACTAAATTAAGGATTATCTATTAAGTTGAGCACAGTAGCAGTGCACATAATATCACAAGTTAGTTATATACAATATTAGGGGTTTTTTTTATTTTAAATACACCAAGCAGAAAAACTAGGAAAGCTAAGTAAAAAATTTTAAATAGGAATTAAATATTACCAAATCTACCAAATTCAAAAGTTTTGAATTTGAATAAGTATTATTTTTCCTCTTAATTTCAACTGATTTTCTTCTAACATCATAAAATCTCATCACAATTAAACTAAAGATTTATTTTGTAAAAACAAAAATACCAACACAAAATATTTTAAACCCCTTAGCATTTGGAAACTCATCAGGAGTGAACAAAACTAATTTTAAATTAAAGACTTCAGATTGCATGTTGTCCTTTGCAGTATTCTGCTATCAGAATCTTTTGAATCTAACTGCTGGTATTTTACTACTTTCTTGGAGCAAAGATCTAGTAGTCAGGAAGATGGAAAGTTTCAATCTGACTACATTCTATGAGAGTTTATAGTTTCAAATCAGACAGCGTTGTGCCAAAGATCAGGTTTATACAAACAAGTTACAACAGACAATTTATTCACAGGATCTGTTCATCCAAAAGAATGTGAACTTTTTTGTTCTGACACAAATCAGGTAATAATTTGCACTTCAATTTCAATTATTTTAGTTTTTATTTCATTTAAACATTTAGAGTAGTGGGATTGTCTATGATAGGACTGACAAGCAGCAAAATATTTCACTCACTTGATGGATAGCATGGATCATCAGGGTATGTTTCTTTATCATACAGGAAGGGATGATATCGGATGATGCCTTCCACTATACCTTCCTCTTCCACATGTGCCTTAAACTCAAAACTATCTGCTGCAGTATTTATATACAATGTCTGCATGTCATCTTTGATCTCCCTCAGATTGACAACCTTTGGCACTTTTCCTTTCTCAAACATTGAAATCTGGAAGAAAACAAGTTGATTTTTCCTTAGATCGAAAGACATTAATTAGCATTTTGACACTTAACTGTTAGCAAATGAATTAGTTCCTATGCTGCAACGATAAATAGTATAGCTTTAAAAAAATTAAATTACATACATATCTTAAAATGCTGTAGTTCAAAATGCATGATTGAAGAGAAACAGGCACAATATGAAATAAGTTGTCACCAAAGAAGACTTTTGACTAATACGTATAAAACCTCTTACCTGGATGTCGATGTTGTTGAAAGGGCTTATGTCTTTTGTTACGGCATTAGTTTCATTTCCTTTTGGTCCATGGATATAATAGTGATAGATATGTCTGAAATACATTTCAGAAAAAAAAAATCCCAAACCAGAAAGTGAAATTAAAAAGTTGCACATTATAATTTAAACAAAAAAATCTAAATAAGCTCATAGTTCTATTAAAATATCCAATTTTTGGATAAAATAGTTGGAAACAAATTGGAAAAATATGCGTAAGTGAAAAAAACCCCTATGATTGTTACACAACTACCAGATCCTTTATATCAAAGTAAAGGATCTACTGTAAATTGTTTTGCACTGTGGAGATGAGAAAGAAATATAGACACAAAGCTTTCCCCACTTTGTTTCTGATACCAATTTTGTAACAAGTAGCTAACAGCAACAGAAACATTTCACCAACAATCACTATCCTTAAGTTATTTACAAATATTTGAATCTAGGCAAGAGTCATGGATGTGATCAGCATATTAGAAATATTTTTTCTGTTTGTAAACACTATTTTCTAATGGGCATTTTTGCTCATTTAAGAAACTTCAAAAAATCCACACAGTCAGATAGATTAATTCATTTCATGGATCCGAAGCTTGAGAAAACTGAGGAACTTAACTGCATTTACTTCAATTTTCAGCAAGCTAGCTAGTTCTTCCAACTTCAAAGACTGAATCCTTAAACCTTAGGGTGGTGGCGTGCAGAAAAATGAGATCATAAGAGTCAATGGGACTGAATGCAAAAGTTAAATGCACCTGCAAGTGCTTTGCTTCTGATATCCACTACACTAAATGCACCCCAAGGACAAATACTGCCTCCCAGCAAAAAGCTCCTCATGGCCTCCTTGCTCAGGAGGTAACAGTATGTCCAAATTGCTTAGCATTTTGTCTGCTTTTTTTCCAGACTTCAAAAGGTGCTCTCATGGCCTTAAGACATAGTTACTTTGGGGGTTCATCTCCACTTCAAAGCACCCAAAACAATGAGGGCTCTGCTGTAGCCCATTAAAGCAGAATGAAGCATATGGCAAAAGGCATGGCAGAAGGGTACTTGGAGGTGTTTGAGGGAAAAAAGGCCATTACAGCTGAAAGTGATGCACTGGAAAGCTATATCTGATTAGTTTTACTGTTACAGCTACTGAGCATATACTTGAATAATTGCACCGGGTTCCATCTCAAATGGAGGCAGCTCTTTCATTTCAAGAGATGGCACATAACCCACAGCGTGGGTGTTTACCTGAATAGCACCTAGTAGCTAATGAGGGACCTAAGTTAATCTGTCAATGCAGGTGTACCTCTACATTTTCATTAAGTTAAAAAGGGTTTCAGCTACAAGTTCTTACATGCAACACTGAATGATGTTCCACACAACAGATACTATTTAATCCTTATGTTAATTCTCATTTTAAGAATTACCTATTATTACTAGATTACAGGTAATATAAAAATTATAATTATAGTTCTAAAACAAAGGTCTATAATTTGCCAGATTTAAAATTTGGTAAATGAATTCCTATTTCAGATCAACTCACAGACAGATCCATCACCTCAACAGGTAAGACCAAACAATTCATAGGTATCTCAGACTTCCCTTTCTCCAGGCTCTGCAGGCCTACTGATGTAGTACCGAGTGGACAGTAGCACATATTGTTCTCCCTCTTAAACTGGGATGAAGCAGCAACACTTTTTTGCTGTTGTTTAAAAAGCCAACCAACCCAAAGATTCCAAAAAACTATAAACACAAAGCTCTACCCAAAGGTTAGGAGCACATCGGTGAGCAAAATAACTGATCAAGTTATTAATAATCAGATAGCTTATTATTACATTAATAATACAACATGAAATAGGTTACTAAAAATTACATTGGATAATTATGTATCAATTACCAAGTCACATTAAAACTCATGTTTGTAAACATCTTTGGTTTGGGAGGCCACATTCCGTTGTTCTAGTTTCTGTAAAATCAGTTAGGTAGGAAAACTAATTGTAGTATCAACAAAGGATGTATGAACAGCCTTAACAGGAACAAGGCCAATGCCTAAGAATAAAAAGCAAGCAATTCATAATTAGCTGACTTTGTTAGTAGCCCATTTTTAAATCAAATCTTTTAAATCACCAACTTACGCCAGCTGCCTTGTCCAAAGGTGAAAGTAGTTTTTCAAGTACTGCATGTGATCTGGTTGTACACCTGTAATGACAACTGCTGTGAAACTCTCTTTATCCCTTTCTTCTAATATTAGATTATGAAGAAATCTTTCATCATCACTTGTGATGTGAGTAGAGTCAGATGGCTACAAAAAGAGTAAAATAGTAAGAGCAGGAATGTAAACTGAATTTCTGAACTCCCATCAGCTTTGAAAGAGATTAAAAAACATAACAGGAAAGTAATACAGAACACATGATGCTAAACATCAAAAAAGATTAAAGCTTAAAATAAAAGTTTACAAACTAAAGTCAACAAGCTGGGAATGTGACATCCCTGATCCACTTCATTTTCAACTCACTTTCATCACAGCATTTGAAGTGTTCAGCCTAGAAGTGGATTTAATCATGTTCAGTGTGACACTGTGGGATATCCATGTTCTCATCCATCAAATGGGACTATTATGTGTATAAGACATTATGTCTTTTTTAAGAAAACAAAGCCAGAAAACAATTATTTGCTTTTAAAGCAGGCTGCTTTCTATAACAAAAACTGAAGTGGAAGAAACATGCTTTTGCTGTGAAAAAGAAATGGTGAATCCTCAGTTCCAGATGAAATATCCAGTAGTATGTCACAGAAACGGAAATTCTCAATTACTGGTTATCTTTTCCTGGATGGATGCCCTCTTACGATAGGATTCTAGGCTGCACAGAAAGCAGTGGCTGATGTCATGCTTCATGCTGGACTGGTGGATACTCCTTTACATTTGATACATCCAGAAAAGAAGCTATGTTTAAAACAAAGATTGATATCTTTATAGTCATTGCAAACAAGTGGTACAACTGAGAAGATACGCTGTAGCAAATGCAGCTTCATGCGTGGTTTTGCAGGAAAGCAGGCAAACCCCACATCACTAAGTCATGAAAGGAGACATGTCTTACCCACCCATAGGTGGTGAAATAATTAATCAAGGGTGTTCTATTAAGACTTACTTTCCCCAGGGAATCAAAGACCTCTCCTTAACCAAGAGAATAATTTAACCAGTTGTGGAAGTTTTTGTAAAAAAAAGACTACAGCTCTTTCTTCTGCCCACAGCACAGCCTTTTTTAAACCTAACAGTCTTGCTGATTTCACGCAAACAGGGGGCTATTTCTACGTGTATCCATGCTTAATTAGACACTGCTATTGGTGGTGTATGTTTGGCCCAGCTACCTGTGGTTTGTACTTTTCCTGCCAAGATACGGGAAAACAAGGCCTGATAAAGGGAAACTTCATCCTTGAAGGCAGAACTTTGTATAAACTATAATTGATTGGTCTCTCACTATTGGTTGACGGCCTTTCAAGGGCATTTGAAGGAGAAAGAGAGGAGGATGAAGTAAGTCCCCAGACTCATTAAGGGAAGACCCTCCAAGGTGCATCACGCAGGCGCGGGGGAATTCCAATGTCCACACGTGTGCACAGAAGGAGCACCACTGACATAAGGGGGGGAGGGACCGAGGGCCTCTGGCTGGGCAGGGCTGGCCACACCTGCCCAGGTAGACGTCACCAGCAAATTGGATAAAAAAGCAGGTGGCTCGTGCTCGGGGGGCTCACACTACACACGAAGGACCACATTGCCTGTTGCAGGGACGCCGCGATGTGTGAGCCGGACCCTCCGAGGACGCAGCTGCTACAGAGAATCCTTAGTATTTGGAGTTGGTAAGATAACCTCGTAAGTTACACCTGGGTGTTTGTAGGATTTACTGAGGGCTTATTTTCCCTTCTCTTTTCTGTCTACTGTTTTCTTGTTTTGTTGGCCACCTCTTTGTAATAAATACTGGTTTTTTTGAGCTTTCAACGGTGTTTTGGTTTCAGTCCCGGCATCCCCTCGAACTCTCCCTGGAACACTATGCTAGTGATGAGATCAGTGACAATAAAGAAAAGCCTGTGGCTTGGTCCTCACCTCTGTCTGATTTGACCAACCTAGAAGCTGCACGCTAACACTGAACAAGCACTATTCTGTACAATTTACAGAGTGAGAGAACCTTCAAAATGCCA
Organism: Oxyruncus cristatus; assembly: GCA_013399855.1. Lineage (NCBI taxonomy): Eukaryota > Metazoa > Chordata > Aves > Passeriformes > Cotingidae > Oxyruncus > Oxyruncus cristatus. Next base: position 434,557 of record VXAY01003855.1, on the reverse strand, counting down.
TTCCCAAAGCCTTTGGTTGCCTTCACACTACATGGGAAACTGTCAAACTACCATGGCACTTTCTCCTACATTCTTAGCATCCATCTCAACTAAAAAAGTACTATTATTCAACTGGAAAAGTACTGGCAATATTAAATGGTCCAGGGAAGTGCGTGCAGTAAAGATAGGTGCCTATTATCCATCAAGAGAAGATGATCAGCTGGGGTGTCATCAATGCCACTTCTCTTCAGTGTTCTTACATTGTTCCAGAGTGCCTTATGTTTGATATTGATTACATCTTGATTTCTTTGCAAAAGTAACTTCCTTTACCAACTCAACGCCTCAAAGACTCAATTATTCTTCTCACACTATTAATCCATTACAACTTCTATTTCTGCCATAATATTCTCTTGCTCACCTATGTGCAGCACAGATCATTTTTGAAGTCATTAAAGAGACAAATTCACACTCTTTAGTTTGCATCACTACAATGAACTGGCCTGGGTATTTCAATGATTGGCAAAAAAATTCCTAAACCCAAGTTATCTATCCATTACCTTCACATCTCACTTCTATTACTTGAGTTCTTCACATCATCTCTTTCCTCTTGGATAGTTACAAGTTATTTTTTTCCTCTAACAGAACTTAACTTGCATTTTTTAACTGTATCAACTTCAATTTTATATTATCCCCACAACTTTTCGAACAGTTGATTGCACCACCTTCTTGAATTCTTTAGTAGTATCTACACATCTCATTCAGCTACTTTCCTGCAACTTATGCCTGTTAGCTTATATTCTACTTTTCTATCACCCCCCCGCCTTTTTAATATTAAATGGGGAGGGAAAGCATTTGTGTTCTCTACAAAAAAGCTGATTTTGTCTGCTTTTATTTTCAAAATAAAATAAAAGTAGACTATTTTATTTACAAAAAAAAGTCTATTTTTGTGACTCTACCTTCTCAACAATATTGTACAGAGATTAAAAACAAAACCCTGACAATTTATTTTTGTTGCAAGTCACTGATCCAAGATTGGCATGATAAAAACCTTATTTACCTTCAGTTCCTTTCTCATCCATACAAAAAGCCAGGAACACTAATATATCCCACTACATATGGGCTTACGGTCTGACAGCATCCACTGTGCCTCCCATCTGCACCCTTAGCTATATCTTTGCCTTAACCACCTTGCTCAAAAATGTCCAAAGAACAGTTCTTTTCAGTCTTCCTCCTTATCTTACAGCTTTTTTGCTCAAGCTTTTCTTCTTCATGAAAACCATCAGGACAGCTCATCTTAGTTTCCAGCTAAATAGTTCACTTATTTTACAAAATAATGAATATTTGCAAAACCAGGGGTTTTGCTGATCTGGCTGGACTTCTCTCCCAGGAAAGTTAGTTCTTCTACAAATTTCTACATATATACAATTTTTTTTCCTAATTTATTACTTGTTATTTCAGAGAACACACATTTTCTTTATATTTCATACATAACAAAAAAATTGTTTTGCTTAGAAAAGTATTTTTCAATACATGGCATTTCTGTTCCGTAACTGAAAAGAGAAAACAGAATCATGTAGAAATGAAGCCTTATGATACAGTGTCCTCAAGTTTCCTATTACTTCCTTTTATGCTCCAGGGTGAAAATGATTCAATAAGATGAAGATATCCCCAGGTAAGTATTACAAGAATATTATATGGTTAAATCACATTAACCTGGGAAAGGCTTTCAACTGAAAAGGAAAAGTATTAAGGCTATTTACCTTTCTGTTTCGAATGAAACCAGTATATATTGCTTCTTTGTGTTTCTCCTTCTTTTCAAAATCCTCTTTAGAAAGGACAAGTTCATGAACATCCTGAGATTCTGCAGGTTTGCTTATCATCTGATTTTATTAAAGAAATGGCATTTAAAATCAAGATTAGACTTAAAATGAACATTAAAAAATAGTTTAATGCTGTGATTAAAAGCTAGGAAATAACAATCTGATTATGTAAAAATGTTTTAAAATGAAGTTAAAGACTGACATTTACTTACTCTGGCAGACTGTCCAACGAAGAACACTGCTTGTTTGCCACCAACTCCAAAATAAGAGATATCACTGTTTAAACTACGAGGCACTGGCAAAGGGCGTACATATCCTGAATGATCGCTGAGAATAAAAGTGCCCTTAATAAACTTTCTCAAGACAAAAGTAACGTAAAAAAACAAGAAACAGCTTGTATTCAATTCTTCCTGCTGTCACCTCGTTAAAAAATACTCCAATTTGGACCCATTAAAATGGCAATATTAAAATGTATGTGCCTAGGATTGTCAATGTATTCTTTCTGGAAGAATGATGACCAAGTATTTCCCTAAGTCACCTTAAAAACATTTTTGTCCCTTCTCACAAACCAAATCTTATTCAAATGAAAATGCTTACAAAACAAGCCTCATCTTTCTGACAGCATCCTTTCATAAAAATACTGTGAAGTCAAAATGGGAAATAATACCAACCAATAAATGCAGTCTTGGAAAGATGTATACACTGTCAGTAATTAAATTCCATGTCTCTTAAGTCAGCCTGAACAGTCTTAGCTAGTTTAGGACAAACACCTATTTTTAAATCCTAGCAGTGCCAAATGAAAAAAAGGCGTAGAGGTTAACCTGTTATAATCTGTGCCTACATTCCCTTTGAATGTTGGCAATCCACAGTTTAAACCTGTAGCTTAAGGATACTATACATTTCCACTTTTACTAAACTCACCTGTAGCAATTTCAAAAAGCAGTGAATTTCTTTACATATGTCCCAGAATCACTTTTCATGCACTTATCTCCAGATGTTTGAAAGATTTTGCTATTCTATTTGGAGATGCTTTCAATGCAAAAAAACTTCTATTAGCCGTATTACCACTTTCCACTGCCCCTCTACTTTTTACAGTAGTTACTCATATGAAAAGACTGAGGCTGTAATTCTCATCCTCACATATACTATCCTAATATTCACAGTACCGTAAGATTAGAAGAGCAGTTTCGTGTTATGAAGCTTCTATATACCAAAAGGATAAATCTAATTATGTAAACATAAAATGACGGGTTTCAGCTAAGTGTTGGTATAGAGCTATGTCTTAAAAGGGTATTTTGTGAACCTTCGCAGAGTTTGTTAATGGTTGTAGAAATATTTAAAGCTTTCTAACCTTTCAAAGTCACCTTGTCTTGTAAACTTTGACAATCTATATACAGCCCAGTTGTTAAGCTGTTTAGAAGTCATTCCACTTCCATTATCGATCACAGCAACAGCTGGTTTTCCTTGGGAATCATCAAATAACTGAGGGGAAAAAAAACCAACACAACTCAACAAGGAGCACCAATAAAAAGGGATAATGCGAACTACACCTGAAAAAAAGTAGAATATCTCTCTCTTACCAATTTTATCTGTATGCTCCGAATACCGGTATTTCGGGATGTAGCTGACAGAGAATTGTCAATCAACTCAGCAAGGGCAAATGCTAAAGAAATTGAAGGAACATAACCCTGTTAACTAGGAGTCAGAAAACAGACACCCACTTACCTTACCCATTCACTTAGCCTTAAGGAACAAATTTCCATCCATTCTCTCTAAAAAGGAAGTTTTATTTCCTACAATTTACAAGGTTCTTCAGAACGCTACAGTGCAAGGTGCAACTTATACTGGTCATACACTTCAGACACGTAAAAGACATCCCTTGAGTATTAGTACCACGCATCAACACTGAAGCATTTGGCATTTTCCCTCAAGTTGTTTTTGAAGTATAAAAACAGTTCTACACTTTTTTGCAACTTTCTTCATTGTGAACGACAGCAGTTGAGCATCAGTTACGTGATCCATACTTACTATTCCATATCAAAGAACAATGGTCCTTCAGCAAACATGTGAAATTGACTAGGCATGGCCTTAGATATGTGGCAAATTAGGACCAGCAGCAGCAGTACACTTACACAAACTCAAAACTGCTATTTGCTCCAACAGTCAGGTCTAGTACATAACAAACAAAAGTAGACCGTTTAATATAGCTGGTTTGCAAATTTGAATTACTGGTATGTTTCAGAATTTCACAAAATACCTCACTACGGTCTCCAAGTGCAAGAAATAGTAAAATGTCAGAAAAAATATACAGCAGTAATGTCATTACAGAAGTGGATCTAAAAGTTATTCTGTTTGTAGTCTTGATCATTGTAATTTCTTTATGATTGCAGAGAGACCACAAGAAGACTTATGACCACCACAACTTTTGGGCCATTATTTTTTTCAATAAAACAATACAAAATGCTGGTTACATATTTAATATACCAGATAGATAAAAACTAATTAAAGTAGCATCTCTTTTAATGAATACTTGCTCTTGTTGGTAAATTCAGCCCTGTAGAACCCCAGATGGGAGGCCATGCAAAATTCTATAGTAGCTCATAGAAAAACTGTTCACCAAATTCAAATACAAAGTTTCTTTTGTTTAGTACAGGAGACAAAAACCTGATAACACAGATGCTCCCTGTCTGGATGGCATCCACAAGCTTACTCAGGCTAAAGTTATTTTACTTCTAAAATATTTAAACTTCTTAAAGAAGTATTTGAGGACATACCTCTATAAATCGGGACTATTACACGGCCACTTTAGTTCATTTTTAAAAGAAAAATTTCCATGAGGAACATAGTTTTTTTTACAGTTAAGACTATTTTTTTCACCAGCTGTAACTAAAAGTTAAAAGTTAAACTAAATTTAACTTTTAACTTTTAGTTACAGCTAAACTAAATTACAGTTAAACTAAATTTAACTTTTAGTTATAACCACATTATATTCATATGAACTCTATTTAAACAAGATTATCCTAGCAACTACTTACGCAAAGGATTTTGCCCTTCACTGGCATAGTACTCGTACATGCCACTTTTGACAAGTGTATCATAGTGGGGCAGGAAGTCAATTCGTTCCTTGGTTGCCAAAAGCAACATTTGATCAACTGACTGCAGCAGATATAAAGTAACTCCATCTTGAACAAGCTCGCCTGCAATGAAGACGAAATACAATGTTATACTGGAGAGCACGAAAATTCTGCTCTCAAAACAAGTACTGGTTTACCCTCAGGTAATCTCTATATTTTCTTGGGCATTACCTGCTCAGTATTTAGCAACAACATTTAATTTAATACTTTTTTATATTTCTAAGCTTAATAAACCAAGTTTTCTCAGGTGACAGCTATGTACATGTCATTTTTCCCTATCATTTACAGAATTTGTAATGGAGGATAAAAAAAATACTTAGCATAACTGTCCGTCATACTAGCATGTAATTGTCAAAAACTTGCTTGTGAAAGTCAATTTTTGTAACAATTCTTGGCAAACTATTACAGGCCTTGTACTTTCAGTTCATTATTGCATTATTGCACGTCATAGAGCATTAACAATCATCATGGGATCTTTACAATCAATATAAGAAACAGCTGTAATTATTCGGCCATCTAAGATACTTACTGAAGTTGTCTTCTGTAATTTCCTTCCTATTTGTTGTGGTGATAACAAAGTTTTCATCAGTAGCTATGCCAAATGCCTATAAAAATTGGAGGGTATTCAGTATGATAACTAAGTACTCCAAAAAGATTCAGATAAATTAAAACAAATAAATAATAAAAAAGTGGTCTATTTACTTTGTCACAAACTACTGAGAAGTGATCAAATACTTTTCCTGTATTAACTCACAGAACACAGTTCAAATCCAGAACGTAACTTCATTTGCTTTCTCAACTTAGCCAAATCTGTCTGTACTAGAGTTGTTTGTTTTTTCACCTGCTTAAAATATGCTCTAGCGAGCAACAGGAATTGTCAGAAGGAGGAAATGTCTCACAGGAAATCACCTTGGGGGCTGAAGAACAAGACTGAACAGCTCTACTTCAGGCTGCACCTATAACAGTAGAAGTTTATTCTTCCGAACCTAAACAATGTTTGCCACTTTGATGCCTCCAAATTTTGAATATGTTACTGTAGCTTTAGACTTTTTATCCTGCTTTCTACATGCATTTAAATGCCTCTACATTTGCCCTTATTTCTGCACCTGATGTTCAACATTAACCTCTTTCTCAAAATAATAAACTAAGTATCTGTATTTTCTCCTGCCTTTCCAGGTCTTTGAAACTCATGAAAAAGTCAAATCTGGTCTCATTAAACTCCACCAACCCATTCAGTCCTACAGTCACAACTCAGACAGGTGCTTTATGCACTTGTAGATATTCTTCCCTGAAGCTCTGGCGTTTTCTCCAGCAGTTTGCCCTCATCATTTCCCATACCTCTTTCTTTCCATCCCTAGTACTCTGACTCATGAAAATACTTTTTAAACCCTGCTTAAAGTTCCATTAGAAACCTGCTTTCCATATTTCAGTTACTCTCTCCCCAACTGTGACCATGTTAAAGATACATTTATTATCCATCAGCAAAATTAGCAAAATTGTCACATTTATCACAGCACTTGGTGCAAGTGAAACAGAGAAGACACAAAGAGACTGATGTTCAGACTAAAGAATCTTTTTAACTCTTCTACATTCAGATCACTTCAAGTCAACCTCTCACATTATATAAATTTCCACATGGAAAATCTGTGTAGGAAAAAATATTAAATTGCTCAGAGCAAGGAAAGTAAGCAACAAAGGATCTGGATACTAGAAAGCTAACATTCTACTGTGCCATTCAAGGTCAGTGGTTAATATGGAATAACTGTAGAGTTTTACATTAAAAGCACAGATAAGCATCTTTCCCTCCAGGTGTAATTACAGCTTCCCTATTTTCTCAACCTCCCAAAACCTCTTCTGCTCTCAAAACGTTATGAAGAGTACAGCATTTAAGGCAGCAAGAAGTTAGGAGGGGTAGTGCTTGCACAAGACAGCAGTCTGCTGCCCTAACAGGGGCAGCTTCCTCCTTCTGGTCATCTCCCCTATTCCATAGGTGAGCCTCACAGGCAGAGCTACACTTTTATTTCTTGGATGAGCCCAGCATTACTGTGTCCACTGGCAGCAGACCCTTTCCACCTCACTCCAAATGCCTGTCATTTCATGATAAGCTACTAGGCAGGTTCATGGAGTGAGGTTGGCAGTTCTAACTGCAGATAACCTGTTTTTCTTGTCCATACCATAATTTAAGAGGCCATCTGCTTTGTAAGCTTTGGCCAACTTAGCAGATTTCTCAGTTTGAATGCTTCACTTCTATGTAATACCTACTTCTACTTCCTCTTCCCTCTGTCCTACACTCTTAGCTATCCCAGGCCCTGTCCCTTCCCACTATGCCAGGTTGCAGTGAGATGTCTGCACAGCTGTCCCATTATGTGGATATGGTCTCCAGGAAGATGAGCTGGTCATTCCTGAATTAAAGTGAATCTACTGGTACAGTTGACGATGTTTCATTTGATTCTGATTAACAGTGTTTGGGTAAATGTTTTATTTCTCGCTAAGATTTGTGCATGTAAGAGACAACATGATATCTTCTGTTGACCTGATAAGAAGCTCAGGTTTACCTGCTGATGAGCCCTTTTCAGCCTAGCATTGTGCCCTTTTCCAAATAAGCACTGATGATGAACAAAACTTGATAAGATTCACAAAATAACTACAGCACATTCAGATTATTAATCTGTTGGTTATTCTATGATCACTGTCCAGACTTACGACCACAAGCTAGCTTTTCATGTCACCAAAATCTTGAAGAGCACAATACAATCACTATACCCAGAAATGCTTCTGCACATTCAGAATGAAAGCATGTTTGGAGGTTACTGGGTTAAAACAGCTACACAGAAAGATTTTATCTGTTTGGATAGAAAAGACTTTGAGGAAAAAACAGAGACAACCTTCAAATTAACCCACAAGCTAGAAGAGGTAGATGTGTGAAAAGGCGCCGATCCCTAATCTATTGGTTACATATGATCACTAGATGCAAATGCAACAGTTAAAATGTTACAAAGATTAACAGTTATGTGCATACAGAAGAGGAAGAAGACCAGCTAAAACCTGCAAAGTATAATTATATCAATGAACAACATTTTGAATATTCTGGGAAAACAACCATAGCTGTTGACTAAAAGCCAAACTGGTTGCTGCAGGGGTTTGATGCCAGAAAGCTGTAGGGGTGACCAGTGCAAGAGGAGGCCATCAACTGTCCTGAGCCAGTCATGACCAGTGCCAGATGGCTCTCAAACTACACATTCAAATTTCAACCAGAAGGGCAAATGATGCTCCTGCTCAGAAGAGACAAATGAGAAAGAATAGAGGAGATGCAGAGGAGACACTGTTAGGGACCTCCATGTTCTCCACACCAGAGCAGGGATGGCCCAAAAGGCATTGAGATCCACGGAGGACCCATGTCAGGGCAGGCAATTTCCCTTCTCTGTCCTCCTACTCTCACAAGGCTGTGGCTTAAGGACAACCCTCTATAGTGGAAGAAAACCAGTAAAAAGCATGGAGGAGGAGCAGCAGCAGAATAAACCCCTGTCAATGGCCCTGACCTCTCACACCACCTGTTGCATCACCAAAGGAATTGGGATTGACCAAGCATTGTATATTGGGAAAACAAAGGTAGCTTAGACTAGGAAGGGGGAAGAAAGGTCTATGACAGAAGATGAGCTTGCAGAAGAAGGAGGAAAAGCATTTACCTAAGTGTTTAACTGCCCCCTCAATCAATAATCAAAAGTTTGTGTTAATTGGCAGTAAGTTAAATTAAGAAAAAAAATCCCCGAGTCAAGCCAGTTTTACACATGGCAGGATATCAGACCTTACACACATGGAATGACACCTAAGGAAAAAAGCTGTCTTTGTACAAACAAAAGAAATGCACTCTTTATAAGCTGGAGGCTCAGTCTGGAGCATCACCTATGCTTCACGTTAAATAAATAAAACTAACAGTTCTCAATTTTTTGGTAGGTATTTACGACATGAGATTAATATACTGCTAAAAGAGTTTGAGACAGTCACATGAATGCCCCATGCCCAAGAAGCAGAACAATTTACAGGTACGATACATGAAAGTGTGAGTGAACTGTGATATCTCTAACCCTTTAACCTGAATCAAGAAGTAAGGTTCAATTTATGTACTTGCTTCAGTCACAGGTTTTCTTTACAAACTAAAAAGAAAATCAAACTCAAAACAAAACACAAGCCCACAAATCACAGATAACTCCTCAGCAGCAAAGATTGCTTCAAATAGACCTCCATTTCTTTTCTCTTCCACATATTAGCACATAAGCATGAAAGTAAGTTTTGTTGCTAGTTTATCTGCACCCGCACAGCAAGGCTTACCTGACTACTAAGCCAACTAAAACACTTAACATGAAGTCAACATAGATTTCACCTCTAGATTTACTATCTGCCTAGGAAAAGGTGTTCAACAAGCAAATATTTAGCTTTGTGTGTACCGCCACAGTTTGCAGTGTAAGGGGGGTACTTTTGAATTAGATGATCAATGGAGCATAGAGGCATGAGAAAGAAATCATATTCGGATGTGAAACCAGCTAGTGTATAGTACAATGCAACTTCATGACACAAGTTAACTGTAAGGTCTATTGTGCTTTTTATCAAGTCAGCTTGATAGCCCTTATCATCAGAGCCGAGTTCTTCCTTGGTTTTGCTACATACTGCAAGATGGATACATCTACCCTTGAAACACAATGGTAGAGGTCATATACAGGGGTGAGAAAGATGATGGTGAGAAGAAGATTATGTAGGTAGGGGTCGCTCGCCCCTGGTCCCACAGCAGGGCATGCGCAGGCTGTTGCTATTAATTATGATTAGGTGGTGTTTGGCTGCCACTCAGGCATCACCTTATATTGCGTACTGGCCCTACGCAGTGTAATGTGGAACTGATAAAATGGGGTGTCAGGACTGCTCAGTTGAGCGATACTCATCCTTCCATCGAGACTGTGTTGCTCCGCGGAGACGCCCGCTAAGCATGGGTGCCGACCAGCTGCTGCACATCCTGACAGCCCTGGCCTGTCTGTGTAGGTAAGCAGAGTTTATTGATAGGAAGCAACCCAGAAAGCAAATGTTTTAATATCCTTTTAGTGTTCCTTTAATTCCCCTTTTACTAACCAATATCATGTTAAGAGTTATCTGTAATACTGTGTTAAGATCCCTTTTTTGGTATCCCTTTAACTCTCTTTTTACTTGTTAATACTGTATTCAATGCTGTTCATAGTATTTGTTTTAATGTCAACTGATAAAGTAGTTATTTTGTATTCTTTTAGTTTTTGATTCTCTTTGCTAAGTTTATTATTATTATCATGCTCACTGGACATTTTGTGTGTTGACTGTCTGTTGTATTTGTCTTTATTCCAGCCCTGTATCCTAACAAACTGTTACATAAATTGGCGTAGTAGGCAGGATACATGGCAGAATAAACAATGTTGTGTAGGGAAATTCGCTGGTGAATGCCTAGAGGCATACAGTAGATAAGGCTAGATCGAACATTAAATTTTGATTGCATTCGGTGTGGAGCTAATCAAAGCCTAGAAGATACTCAGTGGGTTAGGTTTTATTGTTGTTTCACTCATAGATATGTCCTTCTGAGGATTCATTCAGAGCTTTGTAGAGTGTGTATTCTGTGATTGGTATACACAGATTTTAGATTTGATGTGTATGTGGAGTTAAGACTTATTTGTGGTGTAAGGGCCACAGTTTGTAGATTGGTGTGTCTTATTGTGTCTAGCTTGACATTGAGAACCTTTTGTTGTTTGTTAGTGAGAACGTTGAGTAGATTAAGATGAAGAAGTGGTTTGGAGGGTCGGCCGCAGAGGGCAATGAACCCAGGAAACCCACTGCTCCTCCCCGTCAATTAGTAGAAGGGGGGCAAGAGCCATGGAATACTTTATGGAATAAATGGGAAATATCTACAAAGATCCCTCCTGAATATTGGGTGCAGCAGACCCCGATGGAGGTATTGCAATACTGGGAGCAGTTTACACAAACCCCTACTAATAAATCAAGCAGTCATCCGGAACATGCTGGACGTATGGGGAGTGTGCTGCTTACTGCATATAAGCTAACTGTAGAAAAATTACAAAAGGAATTAGAAAAGAACAATAAACTGCAGGAGCAGCTGAAATGCTGTAAGAGCCACTCAGTTGGTATAATGCCAGGCTTTACTTGACTTCCAAGCTGAAAAAACAGGGTAGAAGACAAATGTGTTACTTTAGCTGAGAAATATGCTGTGAGAACTATTCGGTACAGGCAAAGGAAAACAAGACAAAGTGATCGGGGGCCACAGGTGCGGGCTGTAGTCACTTTCCCTGATTGGGACCCATAGAAGTGGGATAGTAACATATGGAGTAGTAGTGATGATTCTGATAAGGACGATTCCATAGAAAATTCAGAAGTCATCAACAGCAGATGAGTTGACACATCAAGTAAGGGCAGTCCCTTACTTCTGTACGGCAGAAGGCTGTGGTGGATAATCAGGGTAGCTGAGTGAGACAGGATGAAATTGTTGATTTCTCCCCAGAGGATATTAAAAATCTTCTATCTAAATATTCTCAGCAACCTGGGGAACGAGCACAAATGTGGATGGTTCAGTTAATGGAGCAAGGGGCTGACTCTGTGATAACAGATGATGTTGATGTCACGAAGTTTTTAGGGTTAACTAATGATGTATACGTACAAAATGCTCTTCGGCGTTTAAAACAAACACAGGCAGGTGATAAAACTTTGGTTTCAGTTATTGCTGAAGATCTTAGTGACCATTTTACTAATGATGGATCATGGCAGAATGGAAGTATATCCTGGGTAACTCTTCATCAAGCAATTAAGATATTGAAGGGAGAAGCAATGAAAGTAGCTATTGAATTGCAGAGCCCCAAACTTTACATGCAACAGCCTTTAATTCCAGTAATGCAAAACAAACTGTTAGAAGGCTGTCCTTTACCCTGGAAACTATATATTATTCCCCTGTTAGTGTCTAATTCAGGGACACCTATAGAGGAGATCATAGAGAGTTGCAGCAACTTGGTGACCTTCCAGGCCTCTCACACACAGACAAGACAGCTGACCATGGAAATAAATGGGATAATAACGAAAGCTGGAGAGAAAGGGAAGGAGAAAAAGGGGAACGAACTAAATTATTTCAGGATTTACTTAAAAAAGGAGTTCCCAAAAAAGATACTGATGGGCAACCAATAGAAGTCTTACAGAGGTTAGCCTGACAGCACCAAATCAGAAGAGCTACAAAACAAGAACAGGCATACCCCTGGGTTGAGATGCAGGAAACAGTTGATCGGTTTCTTAACACAGATTCAGTAATTTCAGGGTTTGAGCTATCAAAGGCTAATGCTCCTCCATATGAGGAGCATCATAAACTTGAATAGGGGTGTGGCCAAGCCCCAGTGCAACCCCCCACTGTTTGCCGTGTTTGTAAGGATCAACGACCTTATACCACTTGTACGATACACTGGTCCACTAAGAACAAGCAAACTGTGCTAGCATTAGTTGATACAGGGGAGGAGGTCACTATTATTCACGGCAATCCTAACAAAATAAGGGCAACCCAGTACCCAACCCCAAGGGGTCTTGGGGAACAGGCAGTTCAAGGGCGTATGCCTGACATAACACTACAAATAGCAGACTATCCACCAAAACCTTACAAAGTAATGGTAGCAAAAATATTTGACTACATAATAGAGATTCATGTTATTAGAGGAATGGACTTATGGATTGACAATACCCTGTGGTCATTTGGGTCCATGCGGTGGCACATTAGAGCCATACAAGTGGAGAAGATACAGGAAGAGACAAACTAACTAAACAAGTAAAGGTCATAAACACTAATGACGAAACAGCATTAGCAATGTGGGCTCATGAAAAAGTAGGGCATGGAGGACGAGATGCCACTATTTACTGGGGAAAACAGAGAGGAGTACATTTGTCTACTACCATTGTGTCTGACATGACACAGAAATGCTCAGTTTGTCAGACAATCAAACAGCAGGCGCTAAAAGTAGTTCCCCTAGGGTCCCCGAAAAACGGAACGAATAGTGCAGAGATATGGCAATTAGACTTTATTGGGCCATTACCTAAACATCGAAGGCAGCAATATGTGTGTACCACAGTAGATACATACTCTGGAGTTTTTGTAGCTATTCCCAGTCGGTATGCAAATGCATTTACCACTGTTAGAATGTTAGATACCATTAAAACTTATTACGGAATTCCAGTAGAAATACAAACAGATAACGGGTCTCACTTCAAAAACCACCTGGTACAAAAATGGGCAGATGAGCGGCAAGTGCATTGGGTGTGGCACCTACCTTATCACCCTCAGGGGGCTGGACTGATTGAGCGTTCAAATGGGTTGTTCAAACAACAACTGAAACGGTTAGGAGAAGGAAAGTTCACGTCGTGGGTGAACAGAGGCAGTACAAGTTTTGAATAACTGAGCATTAACCCCCACCACAACTCCTCTGCTTCTAATGAGAACCTCCCACAGTATGTAAAGTAAATATTAATGCGAAGGTATCTTACCAAGCAGGTGACCAGTATGGTATAGTAGGAGGACCTACAGTTTTGGAGCTCAGCAACAAAACTTCACACAGTTATGGACCACAGGAAGTTAAGTGGGAGCGACCTGATTGTCAGCTAAAAGCTCCATCAGTACGTCTTGTGAAGTTACTTGCTTTAACTCCACTAGCAGTAACCAAAGGCTTAACCCTGTTAAATCCAGTACAAGATGGTCATAAACCAGTGTTGGTTGGGAATCAAAAACACTGCTAACCATACTGTTATGTTATACCCTGGTCCACTCTGTTCCTTCCTTAGTATCTATTGCATCTCTACCTCCAGCACCCCCTGTAGCAGTCGGAGGTATAGGACACAGAGTGTGGTACACCCCTCCAGGACAAAGTCCTGTAGCCGCTGAAATCATTGCCACTGACCAGCCACATGCTGTTACTATTGCAGTACCCGGAAACCTTGAGTGGCTCCGAGTGCCATTAGAGCAGCTGCGACAATGGGACTAAATGTGAAAAAAAAAGGGGAGGGGGAGGTCCTCTAACAGTTTTCCTTCTGTTTTATTGTAGATGTCGGCTATGCTTTGCTTCTTTGCTGACTTCTGTTTCGGATGTCAATGTGTGGACCACCCTGGCCAATGTGACGAAGACGGACGTGATATGTGTGTCCATGGCAACTCCCACAAGTCCTTTTCGCACCTGTCTGATTGGAGTACCTATTGATGACTGTCGGTGGGGAACTCTATATAATGAGACCGTGTTAGCAAATTGCACACACCCAGGAACTGAACAACCTTTGTGGTGGTGCCAGGCATCGTGGTGAGCTACAAGTGGGATGGACACTACGTGGTATATTCAGTCTTTAGCATATATGCATAATTTTCCTGCTTTACCCATTCAGCCGCAAGAGTTGGACATTTTAGGGACATTAACTGCAACCTGATGCTTTTACTTAAATGATACGTCAGGTACCAAGGTTGGTGGAGGAGGAGTTGACATTTTTCCCAGGGATATATACCGGAACGCATCAGCCTGGTGCAATGAGACTCTACAACAACAATTTATTCCTGGACCCAATGCAGTTGGTCTCCCAAATGATCTGTTTCTCATTTGTGGGTAAAGGGCGTGGAAAGGCATTCCGGGAAAGGCTGTAGGAGGCCCTTGTACCTTTGGACAATTAACTTTATTTCATCCACACAACATAACTTTGCCTAAACCAAGAATTCCTGTTTTACTAACCAATATTGTGTTGAGTTATCCGTAATATTGTGTTAAGATCCGTTTTGTGGTATCCCTTTAACTCTCTTTTTACTAGTTAATACTGTATTAAATGCTGTTTGTAGTATTTGTTTTAATGTCAACCGATAAAGTAGTTATTTTGTATTCTTTTAATTTTTGATTCTCTTTGCTAAGTTTATTATTATTATCATGCTCACTGTAATAAAAGACATTTTGTGTGTTGAACGTCTGTTGTATTTGTCTTTATTCCGGCCATGTATCCTAACGAACTGTTACATGCAGTCACATGAATAGGCTTGTGGTGGTAAGTGAAGGAGAACTAACATGCTGTAAACACAGAATCATTGGTTTGCTTTGTCTGGTCCTCCAGTCCATTACTATAGAACAGTAACTTCTGGAGGTGACTTTTCAAACTGAAGGAACGTAACACTCCATTATGACAGAGGTCAAACAGTGAAACCAAAACAACAGTATCTTTATGGAAGACATCTAACCCCTTGCAACCCAAACTTTTCCAAAACAAAGTTGTTTCCTACCATAAGCAACTTCTGCACCCTTAAAATGCTGTTTCCTCCTACAGTAACCGACCTAAGCAGGCAGATGCACAAGAATGAAGAACTGATCCCAGAGCTTGATGATGTAGCCAAAGGATAACAGAGACTTAGCAGCCACAGTTACCTTTCCCAAGTGGCACCTAGCCCAGAAGTATTTTTCTGGCTAAGAGAAAGGTACTGCCAACACAAAACTCCTAAAGGGGACCTAAATTGTATCAGTTAAATGTAAAGAAATCTCACAATATCATTTTCAATGCTGTCCTTCATAGCTAGTTACTCAGCTACACAACATTACAAAACAACAATACAGTTTTTTCAGTATTTCACATTGATCGAGCAGCTTCTTTGCAAAAACTTGTTCTGGAATCTGGAAAAATGAAGCCAAACCAAACTCTGAGCGGCCTGTAGTCTTCTGTAACTTTGCATGGGATTAACTAAATATCCCACACTATTTGCCAAGTTCCCATCTGAACAACATACATTCATCAGTTAGCTATCCCACTTTAAGCAACATCAAAAAGAATTACCAGTCCAAATTGAGCGACTTTATACAGCAACAATTAGATGAAATTGTAGTACACATTACAGAAAAGGATTTCATTCTCAAATCACAGATTTTCAAATCAAGAACTGTCTTTCAGTAATGCCTATGGATACTATTTGTATCATCTCTCTCAATTATTCAATTATATATATTCTCAATTATATATAACCAGATATATCAGGGTAATTAATAAAATTAGCAAATACAAAAACTAAGATATAAAAAGATTAAGTGGAGACAAGACCTTGCTGGAAGTCAATTGGAACAACTGTACTGAACTCATAAGAATGCCAATCAAATAAACTTTTCCAGTCCACTCTTAGGTCAGCTAGTCTCAACATGATGACACCCTGCTGAGAATCTGTTAGTGAGGACCTGGGGCTAAGCACTCATGGTAGCAAGGCAAATATGATAACAATTATCTCTAATAATAACATGAATGATCTTCCCTAATATCTGAACACAAACTTACATATAACATCTTCGGACACCAACAAAAAGGGGATCCAAAAGTCCCTAGAAAAGCAGTTGAAATCAAAAAAAGATAGAAATTATTTCTAAGCATTTCACGGAGTTCAAACCAAAAAGTTGTATATGCAGAAACAGAAGAACACACAGGAGTCCATATCTTCTAGGCAAGATGGTCACTAGGGACAACCTACAGACAAAAACCAGCAGTGAACACTAATGTTCTATAACATTTTCCAACCATCCTTTATTGACAGAGCCATCTCCATCTAAAGATCAAATTACAGCATTTGCAGAACTTGAGGGGTCTTGTCCTCTGTCCTACTTAAAAGTTTCAGAAGCTCCCTTAACATCCTTCTAAATATTTACATGAAGTAATGGAAGATGTTAAGAAGTGAACAAATGGTTCAAAAGAAACACTTAGAACATTGCTATGTAATAGATCATGTAATATATTAAAATTTTATGAGGTATCCTAAAGTAAAGCTTTACCATAATTTTTTTTAAAAACAGAGAGAAAAGAGAGGGAAATTGCAGGACACAAGACAGCTACAGAAACCACAAGCATATATCTATAAAATTTTGTCTAGAACAGTGTGTTAACTCAAACATCTTTTCAAGATTTGCAACATATAACTAGCAGAAAGAAGCCTGGGACCCCAGAATGTCTGCAAAGAGCTGCCATTACTAGACTTATTCTGAGTCTAGACAATCATAGTAACTTCCATGAGACCTTCACAAACCGTTGTGTCTAAAAGCACAATCAGAAATGTTCATGAGTGCAGCAATTGGCCAAAATTTGACATCAACTCAGTGTAAGCTTCCACCACCAAAATACTTTGTATGGCACCACTTGTTAAAGTATCAAGAATTCAGAATTTTGCTTTTCAAAAGCAAAAAGTACTCAGTGGCATCTAAAAGCTTCACCTGGGTAACTAATCCCAAAGAGTGCAGATATTCTGCAACTGACAGTATTGCCAACACTCAAATTTGACCAAGAACTTAAAGGCCACACAGCTTTCCAAATCAATCACCACACCATAAGGCAGTATCTAAGTCCACCAAGGTATGCAAACTGCATCCTTCTTCCCACCAAAACATCTGTAAAGATGCCATATGCAAGAATTTCATGAAATCTGAAATACAATGTGATAATTTTGGACAAAACTTACAATGTTGCTGCATCTTATACATATCTTGTAGTATCTACAACAGTTTCTTTAAAAATCAAGGAAAATCTTGCTTTGTGTGTGCACAGAACGTTTAAAATATATCTATTTTTAATTTTGAGTTATACACAACTGCTAAAATTGAGTAAATAAATATAGGCTTTATAATACAAAAATATAATTATTTTAAGATGGACTGATTTCATCATTAGGAATGGAAGTAGTTCTACTGAGTGTTTATCAGAATGATGTTTTAGTCAGTAATCTAAATACATCTAGGAGTTACCCTCTGGTGACACAAATTTTGCATAAGTTGCTAATATTTTTTCTTTAATTGTAGATAATTGAATTATACATTATTTATTAGACACTGGTAAGTAAATATTAACCAAAAATGTACACACTTTTTAAGTTTCTACTACACTTATGCTTATTCTCCCTACTGAATCTAAATGAATACCCTTTTTTGCCTCTCGGCTTATTGAAACACTGAAATTTATTTGTGTGGACTGGCAAAAAAAATCTATTTAAATAGTAAGTAAACTGGTTAGGATACAATGGGAAGCTCAACATAAGATGTGAAAAAAGATTAAAAGCAAAAAAAAATTGGTTTATTGTGATACCTGATTTTGGAGTATTTACGTAAATTACAGATGTTTACTTTCAATACAGATTACAGACCCATAATTTTTTCATATAAAGAGGCCACACCAATGATGAAAACTTTCAAGACAATTAAAGAAGCATCTATAAATGTGTTCAGCTCCTATTTAAGTAGTAACGCTAATCTTAGTACCTCTAACTCTCTTCAGTCTGGTACTTCACCTCAAAGACTCTCAAAAAATCCTTCACACAGAGCAAAACTTCTGTGCAGTTTTCAGCACAGACACCTTTCTGTTTTAGAAGCAGTATTACCTAAGTGCCTGGAAGGACTCCTGCCAGCTTAGCAACAAAATGAAGTGTTCCAGCTTCACTGTGTACCTGGATAACGTGAGCAAGGGATCTAGGATTAGCTGTCAACAGTTTAGCTCCATTCTACTCATTGTCGGTACTTATTTTTGAATTATATTCTAAATATCAGCACAGGCAGTGGCACATTGACCTAACACAAGACAACAGGAAGATGAACAAACAATGGTACTGCCAAGAAGAGGCAAAACACGATATTTAATTCACTTATTCACCTTAAAACTTCATGGTTCTGCAGATTGAAATTACATGACTGCTCCACATATGCTCAACAGAGCTCAAATGGAATAATCAGGCTAACATCACTTTTAATTAGGAGGTTTCTGCTTTAGGATTGACCTTGTAAAGATGAAGAATGAAGACTATATATGTTCCAGCTTCTTTCATATGATTTTTTTTCCCAAATATTCCACCAACACCGGAGAATGAAAAGCTATTTTATCAGTATATAAGGCCACATCCAACAACATTGCCACACATTAACCTGTTGTTAGGGGACAGTAAAAAAATATTTGCTTCAAAAAACCCCAAAGTTTCAAAAATTAATACAGAATATTTCAGTAACAATGAAGAAATATTCTATATGACAACAGACAACAAGGACATGCATCAGTTTCTAAACAGACCTCGAAGTGGCTGAATCAGTTTTTTCTACACAAACAAGAAAATATCTTCTTTCTGCATTATGCAAAAACAGTAAGCCTCAGAAGTAGCAGCCCAAGATCATGCCTTCATCACATACTGCCATCAGGTTCAATTTGACTTTTTTTTTTTTTCCTCAAGATTTACCCTCTCCTTTGACTCTTACATATCCAGTTATATCCAAAGGAATACTCTTATGCCACGGGAAGATATTCACAGTAGAAATAGTTCCAACAGCTTAGTATTTCCGGCATCCTTGTCAGACATGACCAGCCCCATAGTCCAGACTTGCAGAATGGAAAACATCTATGCACCCGGGTTGGTACAGCAGCATCACTCATGCAGTATGACAAACTGCCAATGAAAGTCAATTTAGAGCTGAGCCTGTGTGGAGGTTGAGGCATCAGACACCACAGATGTGGGAACAACACTGCTGCATATGTGGCATTTGCCTGATCAAGCAGTCAGATGGTCTCTAACAGCTTTAATTGGAGAAGGGTGAATATATAACAATCCATTTTAGTCTGAATCAACTGAGAATTTGCCTAGCAAAAGAATCTTTCTTCCCCAACTTTCATCACTTTCAGCACCATGAAGTGAGGAAAGTCTGTCCCAACCAGGTGAACTCATTTATCCATCACCTTTTTCATGAAAGCAGTTAACTGAAACCTTAAAACTGGGGAACTTAGGAGTACAACACTCCAAGAAACACACAAAATGCACAAAGCTCCCAGGTGCACCGAGATGCCAGAATGTTCTTCCAGAACTCTAAGGAGAACCTGTACACTGTTGATGTGGGAGACATCCGATATCAAACTTCCAAGACTTCTGTCTCTCCAGTTTTCACTTACCAGCATTTACTGGTTACTTGTCTCACCATCCTTTCAGAGACAGATGATGAAAGCTCTGAGGTGCAGAGTCACCATGCTGAAATTAGCAGTGACAGACCCATTTCTGACTGCACTTAAACACAGTCAACACATTATTGAAGTCTTTCCTCCAAGAGAATGATCATTTGAGAGTTTTGGTGCACAGCTTCATAAAAGCACAGATTCTATTACCCAAAACAGCCACAAGACTCTTGATTATTATGGTGTTAACACTGCAAAAAACTATACTTGAAAAATTTTGCTTTCATCGGCATCAAATGCAAACACACCAAGGTCTCCTTTGTAGCACCAGATTTTTCAAATGCTATGCTGCACATCTGAGCAGTCTGCCCAATGACAAAGTACTGCCTTCACAACGTCAATACACTTTGCAGACAAAAAAGCCCTGACGCTGTTTGTACCCAAGATTTGTCACAGCTGGTGATGATGGCTTATTTCTGTATAAGACTGTAAATATGCCAAAAGCTCTGTGAACTACTGAACACCGTAAAGATGCATGGAAACACAAGTCACTCGAGTGCACAGCATATACATAAAAACCATGAAAAGACTCTGTTGTATGTAACAAATTGCAAATCAGCGTTAGGCAATAAATTAATTACAAAAGAAAGAAAGGAAAAAAACATGGGTTAATCATCCACATATTTGCCTTGACTACTGAAAATATTCTTGCAATATTCTGAAGTATTTTTTGATTCATCTATGTAGAGTTGTGATGAGATCCATTAAGACAAGTCTTGGAGAAAATAATGTAATACTCAAGTTACTCATAGGAGATCCAAACCTTTAGAAAGCCATGAACCCACCCCCACCGTCTACCTTCTCAGAATGTTACACTGTATGAAGTGTACTAATTTCTTTATTCCATTTCACTACTTGTTTCTTCCAGTCTTCTGAACTTTAGGGGTGCTGATGAGACCAAAGAATATGCTACCACTCTATGAAGAAGCCAGGCTACTTCTGAGTCTAGAATCATAGAGGTTGAAAAAGACCTCCAGGATTACCACATCCAACCTTGAAAAAATAAACCCACACTCGCTAAACCATACCGTGAAATGCCATGTCTACTCCTTTTTTGAACCTTTCCAGGGAAGGCGACTCCATCTTAAGTAGCAGTACAGATTCAGTGCCTCTATCAGAATATGGATACGCCATTTTTGACACTGAAATATATGAACTATGCAAGGAGCAGGTGACAGCTATTCCCGCTGACGTTGATAACTCAAAGCTTCCATTGCAGTAGGAAACTATCAATCAAACACTATATTATTTGTTCATTTATTATATTTATTTATCTACTTATTTTACAAAATATGTTAATGTTATATTTTATACATTCAATTTACATATTCTTGTCAGTATGTACGTTCTATGTTATACTATTATACATTAAATTAATTATATGCATGATAGGTAGAATTATTACATAGTTATACTTGTATAATATTATATTTATTTAAATATAAAACACAGATTTGTTAAATCCTACCTATATACGAAATACATAACTTATACTCTAGAGAACAAAGTGTAAATTACACTGGATAAAGAAACAAAAATAAACATTTTATCAGGCTAAATTATTGCAATCTACAGCTTATTCTCCTGTGTATTTCACAAGACAAAACTCGCAGGCAGCTCACAGGTCTATGATATTCATCACTCCCTAAGAAAACGAAACCATGACAGAAGATGGGCGATGCCCACTGTTATCACCAGCAACCTACAGCAAACAGCCCGTAGGCAGAAAGGAATCTCCACCTCCAAGAGATCTGAAGACGGAATAAGTCTCGTTTCGCGAAACGAAGGGAAAGAAAACTGAAAGGGCACGCGACAGAGCAACGGACCAGCCAGACAAAGTATTAAATGGCAGTCACCGCTGGGGGCTTCGGAGAGACAGTCACTGCGCTGCGGACGGGAAACGACCGGCGCTTACCGCCAACACCATGGACAGCACAAACAGAATCGCAGACTCAAGCGGGTCGGAAAAGATCTCTGAGATCACCGAGTCCCACCAGGGGCCGAGGACCACCATGCCTCCTGGCGGCCCCCTCCGAGGTGCAGCCCCGCGCCCGCCGCCGCCGCTGCCCGCGCGGGGGCGCTCCGGGCCCG
>VXAY01003855.1:366103-412342 GCA_013399855.1 Oxyruncus cristatus | reverse complement strand
GGGCGCGGCGGCCCCCGGGCAGGCGGCGGAGGCTGTGGCACCCCCTGCCGCCCCGCGGTCCCCGCGCCGCCGGGGACGAACCGTCACACTTGGAGCCTCGACGCCGCCGTGCCCGACACCGCCCGCCCCGCCGCGTACCTGGCACACGGCGCTGCGGAAGGCGCGGTAGTTGTCCTTGCCGTAGCTGAGCACTTTCTCGTCCGGGTCCGCCTGCTCCCGGCGCCGGTCGAAGAGGAACACGGTGCGGTCCCCGTTGCCGCGAGGGGTCAGCAGCGCCGGCCTGCGAGGTGCGCGGCTGCCTCCCGCCGCCGCTGCCATGTTGGGGAGCCGAGCGGACGGAAACCGACCCGCTGCGATGGCGGCGCCAGCGGCTCCTGCTGCCGCGCCCGCGAGCGCCCCCGGCTGGCGCAGCGCGACCCGGCCGGGGAAGGAGGAAGCGGAGCCAGGCGGGAGGCCCGGGAAGGAGGCGCTGCGGAGTCCCGGAAGGGGAGGGAAGGGAAGAAGGGAAGGCGGCGGCGGTGGCGGTGCCCGCGGTTCGGGGTGGGGCCAGGCGGGCGGCAGCGGCCTGGAACCGAAAGCGGCGCTTTGGCGGCGCGACCTCGGAACGATTTGCTCCTGTTACCGGGCGGCGGCTATGCCGGGGGAACGCTGGACCTTGCTGTGTGTGCGGCAGTTTGGCTTCAGGCTGGAGGCGTGAAGTTCCGCTTCTTGTGCCTTAAACTAAATCCAGATCCCAACGTTGTTGTTTCACAGAATCGGTGAGATCGGAAGGGACCACAGTGGGGCATCTCGTCCAAACTCCCTGCTCAGTCTGGGTTATTCCAGAGCACATGGCACAGGATGTCATCCAGGCAGTTCTGGAATACCTCCATAACCTCTCTGGGCAGTCTGTTCCAATGCTTTGTCATCCGCACAGTAAAGAAGTTCTTCCTCACATTCAGGTGGACATTCTTGTGCATAAGTTTCTGCCTGTTGCCTCTTGTCCTATTGCTTGGCACCACTGAGAAGAGCCTGGATTCATCTTCTGGGCGCCCTCGCTTCAGATATTTCAATACATTGATGAGGTCCCTTCTCAGTCATCTCTCTTCAAGACTGAACAGGGACAGCTCCTTCAGCCTTTCCTTGTAAGAGAGGTGCTCCAGTCCACTGACCATCCTTGTAGCCCTCTGCTGGACCTGCTTCAGGAGCTCCATGTCTCTCTTGTACCGAGGATCCCAGAACTGGACACAGCACTCCAGATGTGGCCTCACCAGTGCTCAGAAGAGGGGCAGGATCACCTTCCTCGACCTGCCGGCAATGCGCTTCCTAATGCGCCCCAGGATTCCGTTGACCTTGGCCACAAGTGCACACTGCTGGCTCATGGACAACTTGTCTACCAGGACCCCCAGGTCCTTCTCCACAGAGCTGCTTTCCAGCAGGTCAGACCCAAGCCTGTACTGGTGCCTGTGGTTATTCTTCCCCTGGTGCAGGACCCTGCACTTGCCTTTGTAGAATTTCAGAAGGTTCTCTGCCTATCTCTCCAACCTGTCAACATCTCTCCGAAGGGCTACACAGCACTCTGGGATATTGGCTACTTCTCCCTGTTTTGTACCATCAGCAAACTCACTGAGTAGGCACTCCATGCCCTCAGGCAAGTCACTGATGAATAAGTCAAACAAAATTGGTCCCAGTATTGAACCTTTGAGGGACACCACTAGTGACAGGCTTCTAACTAGACCCTGTGCCACCAATTATGACCCTCTGGGATCTGCCACTTACCCAGTTCACAATCCACCCCACTGTCCACTCATCCAACCCGCACTTCTTGACTGCCTATGAGATGTTGTGAAACACAGTGTCAAAAGCCTTGCTGATGTCAAGGTAGATAATATCTGCTGCTCTCCCCTCATCCATCCAGCTAGTTGTTTCATTGTAAAAGACCATCAGGTTGGTCAAACATACCTTACCTTTACTGAGCCATTTTTGACTACTCTGGATCATCTTGTCTTTCATGTGGCTAGGGACGGCCTCCAGAATAGGGCGCTCCGTCACCTTTCCAGGGATTGAGTTGAGGCTGACGGGCTGTTAGTTTCCTGGATCCTCCTCCTTTCCTGCTTTGAAGACCAGGGTGACATCTGCTTTCTTCTTAGTTCTCAGGCACCTCTCCTGATCTCCATGGCCTTTCAAAGATGATCATGAGTGGCCTAGCTATGATGTCCATCAGAGCTCTCTGCACTTGTGGATGCATCCCGTCAAGGCCCATGGACTTGTGGTTGTTGAATTTGTTTAGGTGTTTGCAGCAAATGTCCCTCACTCAGCACCCTTTTTGGTGATTGAATCCATGGGAGACAGACTTTGTCCAGGCAGAACTCTCTTGTAACTTTATTACTCTGTTTATATACAGAATAATGGTCCAAGCTATCAAGCCAGGTCAGATTTTACATATCTATAAACATTCCACACAGACATTCGTGGCTGCCTTCAGCACAAGGAACAATCATGCTTCAAGTGGCTTTCCAGCTTGACCTTGCGATTCTTTTCACACACACTAATCTTAGCTCTGGCTTGCTCAGGACCACAGTATTTTTGCGTTAATACTTTCTTCTTCTTCTATCATCCAGATGGCTGGTGTTGTCTTGTTTAGCTGCTCCCTTTTTTTGTCTTAGAACATCGGGTTCACAATGAGAGCAGCCAGCACCTTAACTTCAGTTCTTCTCATTTTCTTCATTGCTCCCCAAGATGATTCGCAGGACTATAAGAAAAAACAAGAGAAACATACATCCTATCCCTCTATTTGTACTGCAATTAGCATGTAAAGGATTAGTTGCATTAATCTGATAGCTACCATTAACTAATTTAGCATTAAATTACTTGTCACAAGACAAGCATAAATTCATGAAGTGCAAATCATAACAGAATCATTATGCCAGCCAGTAAGATTTAAACTATACAAGATTCCATTCTCTTCTTTCAATTAATGACTCAGCAGGAGTCATGTATCCCCTGTCCAGGTAAAATCATTATTTAAAATGGGTACTTCTGGATTGTACCATGACAATGGTCTGAAAACAGGTGTGTTTAAAACATGAGCCCAATAATGCTGTTGACCACTGGCAAAACAAATTAAATTGAAAACCATCAAATATTTCAGGCATTGTCGTACTTCCGGATTGTTGGAGACAGCAGCCAAATAGGCTAAGAAGGTGTTAATCGGATTTGGTTCAGCACCTGTCACTGCCATGGTAGTACTTGCTTTTTGATGCAACTTCTTCAGTTGGTCCCATATAATATCAGGGATCGTCTTCAGCCTTTTTCCTCTTCTTGATGGTCTTCTGCTGCAATCTCAGGCTCTCCATTTTGGGNGTCAGGCTCTGCATTTTGGGCATCGAATTTTCTGTGGAGTCTTTCCAGCTCATGATATGGTTTGACATATTTCGCAGGAAGCCACCGTGGGCCTGTCGGTAGAAGAACACAAGCATATCCCCTCCCCCACATTATCAATTCTTCTGGTCCCTGCCGCTGGAATTATTCTAAAGGGTCACAGTATCAGACTTTGGGCTTTTGAGGTCCGTCTATAGGGCTACAAAAATACCTTTCTACAGCTGTTGCAGACATATGGGAAGAGAAGCGATTAAAAAAATTTAGTGTGTAAACTGCATTGTCTAATTGTTCTTGGGGAGGCATATTCCCCCTTTTTTGTTTTAAAAACATTTGTTTCAACACTAAATGCTTGTGTTCAATGACTGCCTGCCCCATAGGTGAATATGGAATACCTGTAATATGTTGAACTCCCCATTGCAGTAAAAAATCCTGTGTCGAGTGAGAGACATAGCCTGGTCCATTATCAGTTTTAATTTGCTTGGGTAGGACAAAAATAGCAAGTGCCCAAGACCACTGCCTTTGTACATCTTTGCTCTTCTCCCCTGCATGTGCAGATACACAAATCCTGTGGAAAAATGTGTCAACAGATACATGTACAAATTTTAAATGACCAAAAGCTGCAATGTGTGTTACGTAAACCATCCACTGGTACCTTTTCATAGGCTCTGCATTATTGACACTTGGCACAGAAAAGGCAAAATGATCACAATCATCAGGATGTAAAGGTATGGTAAAAAACCAATCCTTTAGGTCTGTGGTTTGTGTATTCCACTCACAAGGGAGCATTGTAGGATGAGGTGTACCAGGTTGTAACATCCCCATAGACTGCATAACTGCATTAATTGATCTTAAATCCTGAAGAAGTCTCCATTTTCTGGATTTCCTGGGAATTCCAAAATTTGAGTATTCCAGGGGCTTGTGGATGGTATATGTTCAGCCTCTAGCCACTCCTGAACCAACTTCTGGGTGTGTTTTAAGTTTTCCCCTTTAAGAGGCCACTGATCGACCCAAACTGGTCTGTCTGTTAACCACTTAAGCTTGAGCAGGGGTTTTAGATCAGTGACCATTAAGATAAATTTGAATCCCTGGTAACCAAAACCAAATTCCACTGTGTCAGTAAATCACGTCTCCAGAGATTAGTCATGATAGATAAAATGTAGGGCTGAAACCAAGCTGATACCCCATCGGGCCTTACTGCCTATAATAATCAACTGCTTTTCAGAGGACTTTGAGATCCCCCTATTTCAGCTACTGTAGCCAAAGCCCTTTCAAGAGGCCAATCAGAAGGCCACTGTGTGTTAGAAAAAATTGAAACATCAGCTCCCAGTATCCGCTAAACCTGAAAAAGACCATCCCTCAGTAGTTACGACAAGCATAGGCTGTTGTTTAGTTTCCTGGGATGGCAAAATCTGAGGTAGCCCTGAGCTACCAAAACCAGAATCTCCCCTTTCTCATGTAGAAACAGAGGGAACCCAGTAAGGCACAAGTATCGATTGAACAATCCTCTGTGTAGCTGCAATTTTGCACAGGACTTTTGTAGCTGTACCGTCACTTTTATTTCTCCTCTATAATCAGAGTGAACAATTCCAGGCAATACTATTATTCCTTGCACAGTTGAACTAGATCTCCCAATTATTAACCCCATCAATCCTTTTGGCAAAGGCCCCCAACCCGACGTATGTATTGCATATACTTCAGGTTCTGTAAGTATAAATTCTGTTGTGGTTGCCAAGTCCAACCTGGCACTCCCTGCTGTTGAGGGGGTGAGGTCACAGCCTGAGCATTTGCACTGTAGACCCTGTTGTGTTGAGGGGCCTCGCGCCCCCCTTGAAGTTTCCTGATATTGGTCTGCCATCCCAGTTGGATTGAGATTTACACTGATTCCCCCAATGATAGCCTTTCAAAGACCTAGGACATAATTTACTAGGCTGCTTTTTAGTCTGTTTATTTAGTTTCCTAGGACAGATTTTATTGATATGACCTTCCCGACCGCAATTAAAACATTTTATTGAAGTGTTCTTGACACTGAGATTAGATAGTGCTGCAGCCAAAACATCCTCCCTATGCGATTCAGTGCCGACATTCTGATAAGTTTTGATATACTCCCCAGTGTCAGAAACTTTGTCTCTAATAGGAGCCAAAGCAGCCTTATAATCAGCATTTTCATTTTCATATGCTAGTTGAAAAAGCAAAACTCTGGCTGCCTCCAGGAACCGGTTACAATTACTTTTTACCCATAATAATAGGGAATTCACCTGCCTGTCACTTAAATGATATCCTGAAGATTTTAAAATCTGCTGCAAAACTCGAAAATATAACTCATGTTCAGTAAAAGCAGTCTGCCCCATCTCTAACACAGCCACGCGACTCCTTGTTCAACAAGTGCCTCTGGGCTCTATTCTGATAGAGCTGTGGCCACACAAATAAAATTTCCCCCCTTTTTATTATATTTTTTCTAATTATTTTTTCTTTTTCTCTTTCTCTCTTTTTCTATTTTTTCCTTTGTCTTTTTTTCTTCTCTCACCCGTCGGGTCGTGCGTTCACCACCGCGCAGAAAAACATCTCGCATGGGGCACCAGTTGCAGCAACAGTCCCTCACTCAGCACCCTTTTTGGTGAATGAATCTATGGGAGACAGACTTTGTTGAGGCAGGACTCTGTTTTAACTTCATTACTCCATTTATATACAGAATAATGGTCCAAGCTATCAAGCCAGGTCAGATTTTACATATCTATAAACATTCCACACAGACATTCGTGGCTGCCTTCAGCCCAAGGAACAATCATGCTTCAAGTAGCTTTCCAGCTTGACTTTGTGATTCTTTTCATACACACACTAATGTTAGCTCTGGCTTGCTCAGGACCACAATATTTTTGCTTTAATATTTTCTTTTTCTATCATCCAGATGGCTGGTGTTGTCTTGTTTAGCTGCTCCTACAGGTGTTCTCTGACCCAGAGGCCTTCTCCTTGACCAAGGGAAGAAGTTTGTCTCAATATTTATTTATCCTGGTGTCTTGGGTCAGAGATCTCTGAGGGCTGGTCTTATCAGTGAAGACCGACGCAAAGAAGGCATTCAATAACTCTGCTTTCTCTGTATCCTCTGTTATTAAGGTCCTTTCCCTGTTAACTAATGGGCCCACATTATCCTTTGTTTTTCTTTTGTTATTTATGTATTTGAAAAAGCCCTTTTTTTTATCCTTGACATCCTTGGCCAGATTTGATTCTAAATGGGCCTTGGCATTTCTAGTCTCATTTCTACTTACTTTGACCACCTCTCTATATTCACTCCAAATAGGCTCATCCAAATAGCTTGATCCTACTTCCATCTCCTTGTACTTAAGTAATGACACGAGTTCTTTATTCATTCACAGAAGTTTCTTGTGTCCTTGGCCCTATTTCTTCCTCATTGCGATGCATTATTCTTGAGCTTGGAGGAAGTGATCCTTGAATATTGACAAATGCTCTTGGACACCTCTTACCTGCAGGGCCTGCTCTTATGGGATTCTTCCAAGAAGATCCATAAAGAGGCTAAAGTTAGCTTTCCTGATGTCCATGGTCATAATCTTGATTGCTAAATTCATAATCTTACTCTCGTTCTTTTAAGTATCAATGTTGAAAATAACAAACCCTTTCCTCCTCGGAAAGAGTTGCTGTCTTGTCTTCAGTCTTAAACCCCAAATTTCTATAGAAACTTAATTAAACCCCCAAATATAACAAAAAGTTCTTGGGCTTTTGTATATGCAAACCCCTCATGACTTTTGCATTGTGGTAAGATGGTAAGACTAGAGTAGCTGCAAAACTGCAGTTGAAATAATTCAAGAAATACATAGTCTTCACAGTCTTTATGGAACCAGCAAAACAAACTTGTCAGGAAGCTGTCAGGATCTTTTGATTTGTCATTCTAAGATTAATAGTAGATTAATCATTCTAGACTAATAGTAAACTAGCTTAAAGAAAGAAATTCAATTATCATGGTTTGTCCATTTAGGTCACCCTAAGGTGCAGCTAATGCTCCAGAGGGGGTTAACTCAGAGAAGGTGAATGTGTTCAGAGTTTTGTGAGCTGTCACTGTCCTTGCATTCATTCTGCCATGCTGCATGGTGTTCTTGCATTCTGAGTTTCTGCATAGCCTTTCAGTACTGCCAATTGAGATACCACTTCCAAGGAGTTTCCTCAGTATTTGCTGACATTTCTGATAGAGGTCTCTGGTCTCAGAATATATAAATGTCATAAGTGTAAACATTTTTATTCATAGCCACTCTTTAATTTGAGGGTGGCATTTTCATTGTCTGATACAGCTACTTGTACAAATGGAGCTCCGGAAGACATATATGTCTGGACATTTTGATCTTTGACCTTCAGGCCTTCTAAAAAGATAATATCCCGCCCTCAACTGTGAATTACATGTTCACTGATCTCTCATTTAGAGGTGCTCAAAGGGTATGTAGTGTGTGTAGTTTTCGTTGGATAGGAATAGGAAATGAAAGCGAAAACTGTCCAAAGGAACACAGTCATCCTTTTGTGTGCTGTCCTGCTTGTCTAGGGAAGGTGCAAAAAGGAATCTGCACAAGAGTGCAGCTGCATCTACTTTAAGGACTCTTGGCTTTGAGGAAAGGATTGTCATGGCATATAGGGGAGGTCTGTAAAATAGTGGAGGTGATCAATGAGTAACAAAAAAATCATGTCATGCAAGACATGGAAAGATCAAGTCCAACCATTAACCTACTGCCATCTTCGCCACTAAACGATATCCCCAAGTGCCACATCCACATGCCTTGTGAACACTTCCAAGAACTGTGATTCTGCCCTGGGCATCTTGTTCCAATGCTTAACCACCATTTTAGTGAAAAAATTCTCCCTGATGTCCAACCTGAACCACCCTTGGTGCATCTTGAGGGTATGTCCTCTTGTCCTGTCACTTGTTGCCTGCGAGAAGACACCAACCTGCGCCTCACCACAACCTCCTTGTAGGTGGTTGTAGAGAGCTATAAGATCCCCCTGAGCCTCCTTTTCTCCAGGCTAAACAACCCCAGCTCCTCAGCTGCTCTGTGTACGGCGTGTGCTCCAGAACCTTCACCAGCTTTGTTGCCCTTCTCTGGACACACTCCAGCACCTCAATGTCTTTCTTGGAGTGAGGGGCCTAGAACTGGATACAGGATTTGAGGTGTGGCCTCACCAGTGCTGAGTACAGAGGGACAATCCCTTCCCAAGTCCTGCTGGCCACACAATTTCTGCTCCAAGCTAGGATGCCATTGGCCTTCTTGGCCACCTGGGCCCACTGCTGGCTAATTTTCAGCTGGCTGTTGACCAGCACCCTCAGGTCGTTTTCCTCTGGGCAACTTTCCAGTGGCTCTGCCCCCAGCCTGTAGCATGGCACGGGGTTGTTGTGACCCAAATGCAGGACCTTGACCTTGTTGAACCTCATGCAGCCTGTCCAGATCCCTCTGCAGAGCCTTCCTGCCCTCTAGCACATCAACACTCCAGCCCAACTTGGTGTTGTCTACAAAATGACTGATAATGCACTTAATCACCTGCATCACTGAAGATATTAAACAGGACTGGCCCCTAATACTGAGCCCTGAGGAACACCACTTGTGACCAGACACCATTTGGATGCAACTCCACCACACCCTGGGCCCATTTACACTATAAGAAAGCAAATTGCCTAATGGAACTGAGCTGTGTGGAGTTTTGTGAGAACAAAGAACATTTTTACTACCTGGTTAAGAGAGGAAGGGTCTCTTGAGAGTTTTTATATAGGCTGTTTTTATATAGACTCAGAGTCCCTTTTTGGAAGAGTGCATCAAACCTCACTACTTTACTTGTTAAACAGAATTTTGTTTTTCAGTGTACTTGTGTTTCTAGCCTTGAGACAGCACTTTCATTTTAGAATGCTAACTACTTTGGAAAAAAAACTTGGTGAATTTTCCACCTAGTTTCAAAATTATTATGGCAAGGGGGAAGGGATGGTTCTACCTAAAATGCAGGCATGGAATTACATAAAGCTAAGTTCCTCATTATTCAACCTGTCTGCAAGCTGGTTTAAAGAGTTCCTACAATTGCAGTTTTAATTCTGGAGTATGAAGTATTTTGTTCTAGTAACAACTGAGTGATCATTTTCAGTCCTTGTGGAAAAGAACTTTCTTTGCTGGAAAAAGGAAGATTGTTTATATACATCTACTGGACTTTAAAGTCAGATGTCATGTTATTTTTCAAAATTAATTGTAGCATTGGATTAACCAATATATGCTCATCTTGCCATTTGATATTTCAGATGATGCTCGGGAATGTGTGTCTCCCTGTGAGGATGTATTTGTCATTATGTCGTGCCTGTACCTAATTTTTTCATTCAAGGAATAAATTAAATATCTAATTTATTTTTTTATTAAGGGCCAATATGAACTA
The DNA here is from genome assembly GCA_013399855.1 of Oxyruncus cristatus. Lineage (NCBI taxonomy): Eukaryota > Metazoa > Chordata > Aves > Passeriformes > Cotingidae > Oxyruncus > Oxyruncus cristatus. The sequence goes on along the minus strand of VXAY01003855.1, from coordinate 402,577 downwards.
AGTTCCAGCCTGGACATTTTTAAATAGTAAATATTTTGTATACACATAATGAAAATTGCTGTGTCTTCACTGGGAGAAAATGCACAGCCCCTCTAGTAGGGCTTGCTGCAGTGGCAGAGTCTATTGAGTGATACTGGATGCTACTGCCTACATATGCTCTGTAGGTACAAAACTACAAATTCCAAATGATCTAAGAAAAACAGCTGCTCCTCCATAAGGTAACAAAGGTTTTATATGTAAGCAGGGGAGCCTGTGGCATCTTACATGTTTAGAGCTCTGCGGACCTTTGACCTGATCCGTTAGAAAAAGTACCTTAGTGAGAGAACCCCTGAGGTGTGAAACAAAATCGTTACTTGAACCACTAAGGTGTGAAACCACAGCGCCATTATTCAGAAAACCAAACCATCTGAGAGACAGAGACCAAAGAATATAAATAGTGAATTGTCGTCATCATATGCAAACTAAGGTAGATGTGGAGAAGTGGGTTACTGAAGTGCTCTCTGGTAATTTTTTTTTTTTCATTTGCTTCTCAGTAACTTGACCAAAATTAGTGAGCAACTAAAGTGACAAAAATTTATGAAACACAATCCACTTAGTCAAGCTGAAAGAAGTGTAAGCACAGTCCATGGTTCTGAAATACCTGACCGATGTGATAACAGATTAAATTATATTTTTAAAAATTGAAGGCAACAGAGGGAGAGATGGTAAAGGAGGGGGAAGGACAACAAACCATTAGTTCAACATCCTGTAGTCCAAATTAACTCTGTCAGCTGGCCTTTGTGAGTAAAACTCATGTAAACTCCCACTTCATTGTGTACTTCATTAATAAAAATACAGTGTGACATGCTCATTTAAAATCTAATGGAAACGATGGCTCTGATGACTCTGATAATAGGATATAACAAATTGTGGAAAATGTGCCTAAGATGACTGGGATTTTCCAAACTAAAAAAATATTATAGGTAAAAGTATAAAAATAGGAAAGATAATCAGGAACTTCTAGTCTATAGCATGAAGAAAGAAGGAAGAACATGGTGTTATATTAAGAAATGTGCAGAACTGATAGGAACATCTACTTTTTATAGAGCATTTGATTGAATGATGGAATACGTTTTCATGTAATGAGAATTAATAATTTAGTGAGGTTTAAAGCCATTTGTTCTTTAGATGAATAGAAAGGAGATAAGGGACTATTAAAAAAAGTTAAGAATTACTATTTTCAGGAGACATACAAATGATATATTTTGGCCTTAGAATAAAATATCCAGACATTACTGAGTAGGAAGAGTTTAAGTAGGAAAACAAGTTATCCCATATCTGATCATTGCAGTTTTCTGCATTGCTTTTCAAAGCCATATTTGGAAGGAGAACACCAGACTACATGGATACTTGTAGGATTTAGCCTGGCAGCTCTCCCAGGATTGTTGTGGAACTATTTGAGGGAAACCATGGCAGTAGAAGGCAACCTCTGTGAAAAGTAAATGATCAAGAAGCTCTTGCCATTCACCTGCCAAAGGCAAATGACTGCAGCCAAATGTTTGATAGCAATCCAGTGCACTTTGTGAGTCCCAGAGTCAACTCTCTTCTGGGAAACAAAGATATACCAAATCTTAGAAACTGCCTTCCTCTGTGAGACAAATGAACATGAATGATTCTTGAACAAATGCATAAAAAAGTATCTGACAAATGCACGTTTGAGAAAACACAGTTTTTGATTTACAGAAAGGCTGTTGGTGTATAAGTTTACTATCTTCAAGCATTAATATTCTAATAGAACACTGTTGATGTTCTAATTGCAGAGATTTTTAAGATCATGTCCAACGAAGTCCCTCCAACTAGAGGGACTAGAAATACATCATTCTCTCCTGTAAGATGTGTTAGAAATAGGAAAACTTCATAAACACATTGTCACAGAAAAGGTCCAACCACCTGGGTAGGACACCATGCTTTTCCTTTCAAGTTGCTGTTGCTGCTGTGTTGTCTTACTTGAGTATCTTCCAAGCTTTTTGTAGCTGAGCATCATTACTATTTCTTTTTCTCTGGAAGGCTGCTTCCTCCCTTTACTCTTCCTATTGCCTTGGTTTTTAGCATTGTTTTTGAACTCTCCCCCTCCCTCTGGCCCCTTTCTCCAGAACCATCAGGGAGTGCTTTTATCACCAGCTCCAGTAGCAGTGGCACCATGGACTCAAAGCAAGGCCAGGCAAGACCAGTTGAGTGCTTAGTTACTTAAATGTCTCTGCATGGCACTGCCCCATACTCCAGATTTTGGGATGGTAACACTGTAACCGTTCCATTCTTGCTGTGAGTGTGCTTTGCCATGCAGAGATTCTGCAAGCATGTATCACAGAGCTTTTCTGGTAGCACACACAAAAGACAGGTGGGATTTGAGGAACTTCTTGGCTAAACATTTGTGTTCTTAGCACTCTGGATCAAATGTAATGTAATTGCTAATTAAGATAATTAGAACTAGTAACTCCATATGGTCTTTTCCAGGCAGAGTAGTGAATGCCTGTCCTTTCAGCTGGGCAGACCAGTAGTCACGCATGACTGTGCTGGTGTTCAGTGTTCTCCAAAGGGCCACGCATGTGATTTCTGCTAATACAAGGGAATTCACTATTCTGAATATTGGTAGGAAAAGTGAGACAAAATTACATATATCTTGCTTGTTTCAAAATATTTAGACACATTCCATCACCACCTGTCTTTCCTTCTGCTTCGGAGTCTTGCCAGACTGATAAATGTGACTGTAGAGGTGAAATTGGAAAAACATACAATATGCCTTTTAAATCTTAGCCCCATGCAAAGGGTTCTTGAGACTAAAATGCTGATCATATAAGATATTGCCAATTAAAACTGTAGTCTCATGCATGAGGCGCTAGGGAAAACACCATAGAGACCACAAGAAGCTGTTGATAAGAACTTCTGGAATGGAGGGACAATGCAGTCAATCATCCTGTAGATGGACACGTAATCCTGTTTACCTCAGGCAAATGCTGGGACTGGTAAACCCTTAAGAACCAGTGTCACGTGAAAAGGGGAGATTTCCTTGATCCTTAGTGTGGGGAGTTTTCCTCCACCCTTAGTGTTTATCTGTCAGTGCCCCAGGAAAGCTGAGACTGTTGTGCCCAACGAGTCTGTGTCCTGTTATGGGGACCCTTCACTGAACAGTCCTGCTGGATCAAAGGGCGATTTGACTGGCTTAATCAGGGACACACACCAACAGCATAACAGAGACCCTCAGTGGGTCTTCCCACTCTATTCGAGTGTGTTACCTGCTGCCAGCAACTGCTAGCACCTGGGAAGGACCACCACTAACAGTTTACGGAATAACACTCTTTAGTAATATGAAATTGTGACAGGTTGAGGATTGAAGACTGCTGGTGATCTGACTGCAAAACTTGCTTGTATTTAAAGCAATAACCCAAACTCTAATCCCAACAAAAGTATTCAGTGCTCGTACAGTTCTTACCCAACAGGTGTCACTATGAGGGAGAAGACAGGTTCAGCCCATCAGCTGATCCCAGCAGTTATGATGGAGTCTTCCCTAACTTTTCCCCCATTTTCAACTTTTATACTATTTCTTTATGTTTAGTTGGAGCTTGAGTGACTTCAGTCATAAATACCTTTGTTGCTGATTGGTGTAAAATTCTCTCTACTTTTAAAGATACAGTAAAAAAACTACAGGGCGCATGCGCAGGGGGTCGGTTGTACCTTGGGGATGGGCGACTTTAGGATGGGGGTGTGCATTAATATTACAATTAGGCTTTAATGAACCAAGTTCATCCAAGGAGAGATTACACCACAGTTGTTGGCTCAGCAGCAGGACATCTTTTTCTATCTCCCTTGGTTGACAGGTGCTATGCAGGTTATCAGCTGTGAAGTACCATCAAGTCCCCCTCTCTGCAAGGATTTCCACAGAGCCTGGCTGTGGTGTCTCTGCTCTGCTCCACCCTATGTTCCATCCCCCTTAGCAGAGGGTTGTATGGGAAAGCATTGTGGAGCACATGGACCGCATCCCATCCATGGTGTAGCAGCTGCATTTTACCTTATAATTTCTGTACTGTTAAAAATTCTGTTGGGATGCTAATAGAACTTCTCAGTTTCCTCTAATTTTTACCTCCCAGCCATCTTCCCACAACCGGTGTGCACAAAAGGTCCTCTCTCCAGAGTGCAGTAGTGCACAACAGACCTGGCATCTATTATGTCTAGAAAAATCCTGTAAACAGATCAAGTTCTACCAGAAAAGCCTGTAAAATTAAGAGTTTCCTCAGGGTGACTCATCAGTCTCTGCCAATCACCTGATATGGGACTGAAGATGTCACTGCACTTCCCTTAGATATGACATTGGCTAAGGCATTGATAGTCCCTCATCCACAGAGGGCTGTGTGTGTCTTCTGTGCTTCTTCCATTCCTTAAAAAGGAATGAATACCATCAAAACCTTTCAACAAGCACCTAAAAAGTAAAATCCCAATGAAGATACAATAGTCCTATATAGTGGAGAACTTTGCAAGGAAAAAGACAATACACAATTTCATCATGGAAGGAACCTCTCACAGCCAAAAAACTGTAGAGAACAAGTATTGAAAAAAACAGATCAATTCCCTCTTCTATAATACTGTCAAAAGAGGGAGTGTGTCCTTTAGAGTCAGTTAACCTAAGATTTCTAGTATTAAAGCAAAACAGTGCTCTCCAGAGAAGAGTGGAAAGTTTATATATAGTCTCTTCAGATACCTCGCAGTGCTCAAAATACCTGCATACCAGATAATCTGTAGAGTAAGCATAGGCAAGCAGTACCCTCATTAACAAAACCTCCATTGCTTTGCATAGTCAATTGGCATGACAGACCAGTCTTTCCTTTTTACTGTAGAGCTCCCAACTGAGGGAGTTCCCACTCTTATTAGTGAAAAGGGAATATATTCAGCTGTAGGCCTTGTCTTCTTTTGTATATATTTTTATCTTACCTTTGGAAAGAGTACATGGATCTTCAATTCTACCACAAAAGCTGGAGCAGAGATGAGAACTCCTATTAAAGGCCAAAGTAGAAAAAATAATAGAAGTATTACAGAACCACAGAGAACATACTGTTATCCAGCTCCCAGCTAAAGGCTTGCATAGACATTCACTACTGGACATGGTTTTTGCCAATGAGAATGGTCCAAGTAGTCTCATACAAGTGAGCTGAGCAGCCACTGCACGTTTAAAGCCTCAGCAGACTCAGGTTGCACCAGGGAAGGTTGAGATTGGCCATTAGAAAAAATTTCTTCACAGAAAGAGTTGTCAAGCATTGGAACTGGTTGCCCAGGGAAAAGGTTGGAGGCATTTATAAGTCATGTCCATGTGGCACTTAAGGACATGAGTTAGTGGTGGACGGGGCCATGCTGGGTTAATGGTTGAACTCAATGAACCTAGAAGCCCTTTCCAACCTGAGTGATTCTATATGATGTGCTCAAGAAGTACTCCAAAAAAACCAAACCAAAACTACCACATTCCTGACAGCGATGAGAGTTTCTGACAACAAAAATAAAAATAATGTAATGCAGGAAAGAGAACAAAGCTACAGACAGAGTTGCTATCATGCTTCTACAGCATCAAGTGGTTTTTTGGTGTTTTGTCTGTTTGTTGTTTGTTTGTCTTTGGGGGTTTGTTTGTTTGGGTTTTTAATAGCTAATAAAATAAAAAAAAGGAAGATCATAGAGTGGTCATATAAAGGAAATAGTCCTTTAATGCTTAAAATAGGAAAAGGCTGGTGGGGAAGTTTAATGTCAGAATATATACCACATAAATAATTGTCAAAGCCCTATGCTTCTTAGAGTTTTCAAAAAGCCATCTATTTTTTCAAAAAAGACAATTTTTATTCCTCTGAAAATTATAGGAATAAGACGTTTCTGTACTTTGTTTTTCCTCTACACAATGCATGTTTAACAGCAAGGATAGCCAGGGAATTAGTATCTGCTGCTAAGATGATTACCTAGTTCCACTAGGAAAGTCAAATAATTGGGGTTTTATGTCTTATTTCCCTAGTTGCAGTAAGAATCATAGGAACATTGACTTTCATAGGAACAGGCTTAAGGAATTTTATTGAATATAAAAAGAAACTTAAGACACATTAAGTAAACTGTACAAAAGGTACACTTGCAATAAATGAGGCAACTGTATCCATACAAAACCAAAAATTTACAAATGACTCACACTACTGAAATGTGCAGGTGCCATGGTACATTCTGATTAAGACTTTACATTCTGATAAGAACAGAAACAAAAGAAAAAGCAAGCCCAGTAGTTATGTTCTAAGGCATGTTGTCTAAATTTAAAAGCCATATTCCAGAACACAAGAAATAGCTACCTTACTTTCAATATCACAGAGGAGTCATGTTCAAGAAGAATTAAAAAATTCCTCCCATTTTTAAATACTGAAAACATTACCTAGTAAACATTGGCCCACATTATATTACATAGTATATTACAGAACCTGAGCCAGTTCTAAAGTCAATTTGGCTTAACTGATGTGCAGACCAATAGTTCGGCCCAATAACAAAAACATGTTGCCAATCTTACAAATGTGCATTTTTTTAAATGCTCAGGCTACTTTAATTTCAAAATATTATAGTAGTGAGTACATGAAGGAAGGTTGTTCTGACCTCAGTTCTTTACCCCATTACCACTGGGTTAATACTAGTCCTTGGAAATGCCATTTATTTTGCTTTCAATTACTCAGTCAACTGACTACTCCACATGGCAAGGAACCTGCAGATGGCTCATAAACACAAAATCAGTCAGTTATAGAAGCAGAGACAAACAGGTACTGGGCAGCCAAGAGAGAGCATTACCCCTTCTGTATGGTATGGTTTAGGTTTTCTTAATTAAAGGAGTATTGTTTTAGATAACAAAAGTATTAGTAAGGTCACAAAAGCAAAAATTTTCTAAAGAGAAGGAACTGAGATGCAGTAAGGACTAGGCTGTTACCAGAAAAAAACCCAAATCCCAAGACTTCTTAAAGGTGAAAGGTAAAAGAGGACAACAGAAGAAACCAGTAAATCTACCCATCTGCCAGAAAACTTTTAGAACTGTCAGATTAAACTTCTGGAGTATCACAACAGAACAGGAAATCAGAAGCTTAACTAATGCCATCCTTATAATATCTGAAATAAAAATACTCATACCAGAATCAGAAGATTCTCACACTGTGTTAGGGACAACTGAATTTAAAATGCATTCTGCAAAAACAGCCTAGGATTAGAGACAGTTCAGTTTTTATTTGCAGTCTGTGTTCAGATGGTCCAAATGAAGTTTTGTCATATATCCTAGGGATCTGTGTTTCATTCAAATATTGTGCCCAATTATAGAATTAAGGAGCAACTTCCTTTATCTATCCGCTGCAAACAGCTTTTGAACAACTGCAGAGATGTTTTTATCTTTGTGTATTTGAATCAGTGATATTTATCTCTGAACTCTAAAAACAACACTCAAATATTTCAATACTTTTATTACAAAATACCATCAAAAATGAAACTATCCAAGACACGAATGCTGGGGTTTATTTTTTCATTTTCCTTAACACAAAATTATATACAGAGTAGATTATAGAATACTACTTCCACACAGCATTCCACTGATACATTTTCTTCAATATTTTTGGACTGGAGGTCCCCATACTCTAATTTTACTGCTACTTTCTCGGGGAATTAAAATCAAATACAGTCTGTCCTACTGGCTGAACAAACAGAATGCAGACACATTTTAGACCATTTTGATGTATTTCACATCAGCCAAACCTACAACTAATTAGACATACAGCCAGAATTCCTATGTTGTCCTGCTGAGAGCTATCTCTGGCATATACCTTCAACAAGTTCAATGAGGTTTCATCTGGGATCATAAGCACCTAGAGAGAGAACTTTGTTTTCAAACTACTCTTTTTTTTTTTATTTACAAGACTCCTGTATAAGTACTATGATCATGTATGTGCCCTAAATGCATATGTATATTATGAAATGCACAAACTATACTCTAGAAGGGAAAGCATAACTTATCAGTTACCAATCTTGCACATTTACAAAACTCACTAGTGATTTTTGAGTAGCAGTATTTCAAGTTGTCAGTACCCTCTGCATTTGTGCTGTCACTTGTGGTTCCATTTTAATTCCACTCTGCCTTGTTATTTTCACAGGTTACTCTACTTCTGTTGTACTGATATTCCTAGAAAATGATTTGATTGTAAAGAAAAAACAAAATGCAGTTGTTCCACACTTGTTCTGTCACAGATGTTTGTAAGCATATATAAGATATTGTAAGTAGGAAGTGTAAGCAAAGCCTTTTTAAAGAAAATGCAAATATTTTAATTCTTCAACCCATTTGTGTCAACAAAACGAAGGAAGTTCATAAATACTTCCTTAAACTTAAAACCAGTTTCACTGCTAAACACCAGAAATACCCTTCCTTTTAGAAGGCTGCATACCATTCAGAAATGCAAAACTTTCATCTTCACTTTGGTCATTACAGACTTTCAGCCTTCTTTTTATAACTGTCTAGAATTCCGTTCAAGTCTGACAATAAATCTTCAGACATGAATTCTTCATAATCTCTCTCAATTTTCATATTCTGTTCATCAAGGTATTTCTAGAAAAGAGTTACAGAAAGTTTATTAGGTCTATCATGGTCTCTGATTCTGCCAAAGCATTTTAAGCAGTTATTGCACAGATTAGGTGATTTCAGTTAAACACTTTTCTGAAAGACATCTACCAGAAGCAGGTTAAACCTGACAGGATGTAACTGCTGAAATTTAATGATCAATTCTGATTATTTATACCAAAAGTTTTGTCAAATTTAACTAGAATCTACGGACTCAGTGCAGCAGCTAAATAACTAATACTTTGTAGAAAACAGTAAGTTCTAATTTCCATGTGTTTAACTGCAGTTGCACATGTCTCTGGAGAGATTTGATTCTGAATATAAAATTTACAGAATTTACTTACCCCTACAGATACTACATGAGTACCAATCACTTCTAAAAGACGACTCAAGTTATCACCAGCTTTTCTGCTCTCTTCTGTTGTTGTTTGCACAACAACTTGATATCTAAAAATAAAGATACTCAGAAAGTCACATCCTTAACTATAAAATAATCATCAAATCTGATTTATTGTCATGTTTAGTCATACTTTTTTCTATTAGCATTACATTGAACCAAGTTAGATTTTTATATTAATACTCAACTTAGAAGAATGGACTGTATTGTGCTAACCAGTAAGAAACATTGTACCTTAGAGTGAGAATAGTCTTTTCAAACTTTAAGGTGTAAAATCTAGTTGATACATAAATTAGGAAACAAACTAATTTCCTTATTACAACCATATATATGAAAAAAATTACTTGGAAAACAGGAGTTCTGATAGAGCAGACAAATATTCCAGCAAAATACTGTTGAGGAGAAACATCTTTCAGTTGCTAACTTGTGAAATTAATATAGACTGAGATGGATAAAAGCTGAAACAATTTTATGTTAGGATTCAAGAAAATATCTTTATCAGTAAAACCCAAAATAAACTAGGCAAACTTTGAAGGTGTGCATCTTACTGTCGTTGGAGATCATGCAATTCATTTGTGGCTTCACTGAGACCTTCATTGACACCACTCTCAAGCAATTGTTTATGCTTCTTTAACAATTCCAGTTCATTTGCACATTTTTGCTCTTCTTCTTCTACGTCCTGAATTAAGGAAAGAAGAGAAAAAAAGTTGCATAGCTTGGGGATAATTAGGATTTTTTTTCCTCCTTTATATTACCTGATTGCATCCTGATGCTTGAATTCAGAATTCACAAAAGTAACTCCAAGCTCAGAACTAAAAAAAAAAAAAACCCAAGGACATCTCTCCCAAACATAAAGGTTCAGGTATTTTCTGTATCATCTTCCTCTCAAAATCAGCCTAACATTCTCTTTATTCCTTTAACCATATTTAAAGGTCTATGTTGCAGCAATTTTCCCTTCAAAGTTAATCTCAAAAAAAGTGTTATTTACATATTCCAAATAGCTTAGAAATGGCTCATCATGAGCAACTGTTTGTAGATTAAAAAAATAAAATCACAAATTCCAAGTCATCATCTCTTCAAGGAGAATGATAGTGTTGACACTATATGTAATACAATTAAATCCACAAAACCACACAAAATTTTGCCGTCAACTCAGGATGCAGTTCTGGTAGACTCTGAAACATGATTCCTCAGAATAATTTTAATACTTCAGTCTTACGGACAGCATTTTAAAAATCACATGGCTATGTCTCATTAGAAACTTCCAGTTGTGACTGTGTGTTTTATGAGCTTACCTTTAGAGAAAATTATATGCAACGGCATAGATCAAAAGCTAAGTTTCAGGTGTTTCTGAAAACAGTAAGCTAAATTAATCACCTTTAGCCACCTCAGCAGGTATGGGCAGTAAAATACCTCTGTTTCATGGCTACAGCACAGGAGTTTGGATTTACAAGTGCATGTACGCTAAACACTTAGTTCATGGAGCATTTTTCCCTGGGGCACCACAGCCCCACTAAAGCCATGCTGTCAGAGAAGCTGGGAGGTATGGAAGCAGCCACTTAGTTGTTAAACAGGGCTATGTTTTGTCGCTAAACCACAAGTGAGGAAAGGGATTAAGGACTGTTCCCCTATTGGGGAAGGAAGCTAAAGCAAGCAACAGTTTCAGATCATTAAAACATTTAATTTGCTTTTGGTCGATCAATATATTCCTTAGTTTTTAAGGAAGCTAATTAAACATCTTTACTAAAACCTGTAAATGTATTCATAATATACAAAGTGATTAAACAAGGCAGATTTTGTTAGTCCTAAAATCTTCTTCAAGTACGTGCTCTGAGACATCCTGAGGTCAGGAGATGATTGCTGCTGCTTTTTCTACTGGATGTAGTACTTCATGATTTACAGGATCTGCTAACATACCATGCCAGATTCTCTTACAAGAAAGTGAAAGCAGACTCACTTAAGGTAGCAATCAAATACTTCTGAAAAGAATGAAAAAATCGTGGAAGAGGAATGGAAGAAGGCAAGAGCAGAGGTCCAAACAAAAATGCAACCCAAAAACATATATGTAAGTACAAAGACTAAGGAAAGGATAAAATTAAGGATAAATTATCATCAAGCTGTAAGAAGTTTTACCTTAAGCTTCTGATGGTAAAGATCATCCAGCTTTTCAGCTTCTTCTGTCAGCATTTTCACACTGCTTTTCGCATCCACTACCATTGCATTCACCTAGAATGAAAACATAACCAAGGAAATGCAATTCAAAAGAATTCCAACCTATAAATCCATGCCATCACAAACAACACCTGGTAGCCCAGAAAAAATTTAATCTAGGCCAGGCTGGGATGGCTTTAACTTTCTTCCCAGCAGCCTGGATTGTGATTTGCTTTGGCTAAGGGGCTAAAACAGCATAGGTAAGGCACCAATGTTTTGGCTGTTTCTGAACAGTGCTTGCACACCACTCAAAGCTTTCCATCCCTCCCAGGGCCCCTCACTGAGTAGGTTAGGGACAAGCAAGAAGCTAGGAAGGCACACAGCCAGAAGGATATTCCATACCATCATGTTCAGTAATAAAAACCAAGGTAGAAGAAGAATGAAATTCTCCTTCTTCCAATCCACCCTTAACCCAATATTGCTAAAAATCTTGCTGATGACAATTTGCCAGTCACAGTAAGCTGCGCAACAGACTGCAACAGGCAACTTATTAAAAGCAAATATTACCAATGTTTATGGTCAAATCTATATAAACTGCATAAACTTCAGTGCAGGGAATGCACAATATTTCAACCAACGGAAAATGACCATTCTTACAAAATGGTCGTTTAGAACATTTTCTTAAAACAGCTTAGAAAAAAGCTGTTTCAGAAAAACTTTTGAGTTCCCTCATAATTAAAGTAATTTTCTCTCAGCTTCCTCCCCTCTTTACTTGCCCTCAAAAAAACCCCAAAACAAAAAAACCCCAACCAAACTAACAAAAACCCAAAAATCCTCAAACAAACAAAAAAATCCCCAAAAAACAACCAACCAATCAAACCCCACAAACCCAAACAAAAAACAGCCCACCACACCATACTTCACCCATGCAAAAGGGTCAAATGGGACCAGCAGATATTATGTTTGGTATCTTACTCTTTATCTTCACTAACCAACACACCTGTTCGAAAGTATCTTCCAAAGACATTTTCCGTTCAGTAGCTTTCCTAATTTCTTCCTCTGTCTGGTTTATGATCTCCATAAGGGGAGCCTGTAATATGCATACAAGAAGATCTGGCTAATGCAACTTGTTAGTTTGAACTAAGATGCACCCCAGTACATCTTTTCTTTCTTCTGTTTTTGTTTAGGCTGCTGTACTCTCCAACACCAAATTTTCTTCACATACTACAATATAGTTATGGCAACTCATCACACAAGCTTTTCAATGAAGTTTCATTGTGAGAGACCTTTCCAAAGAAACACATCTTTTTGTGAGTGATAACCAAAGCCTTCGGTGTTGGCTGTACTTACCTTGATCTGGGCTCTGTATTTGGCTAGGCAGTTTGGTCCTTCCTCAGGATTAAACTGAATCTCAAAGTCACGGCCTTTGGAATTCTCAGCACTTACTGGAATTAATTTCAGCTTTCGAGCCAGTTTATGATATTCTGCCAGTTGTATTTCAATCTGTTCAGAGGAAAAGAGGACAAAAATCATATAAGAGATTGAAGGGAAAAGCTTTGCAAAAAGTATTCATCTAGTACTTTAAACAGGTTCCTGAGTTGTTCTGTACAGACACAATTCCGTGTTACACCACAGTATTCAAGAGCTGTATGTATTGACAGTCCAGCAGTTTGCTGGATGAAGTGCTGTTTTATTATTCTTTCAGTTTGCAGCAAGGTTTTTATTATTTATATTATTCTTTCAGCAAGGTTTCTCAGTGTGTATGGCTGACACTGAATGGTTTCATCTGCCATATTTTTTCCTGCCTCAGCTTTTTGAAGACTAGCTGATAGGGAAGTAAAAACATGCTTAAAAATAATATTAAACTAAAGTTCAGTCATCATGTTGACATGCCTCCTCTATTTGGTTTTGACAGGAAATGCCACATAGCCACACATCCTTGTAACAAACTAACTTGAGCATATCTCTAAACAAAGCTTACTAAATGCTTAATTTCTAATTAATTAGTGCTATTTATATCCAAACACTAAAGAATCTAAATATTTTTTCCAATTTTATGTGCTTCATACTTGCATGTGAGGAATTTAAGTTAATACCAAGTGCTTGACCCTGTGAAATGCAAAATATATTTGAAACCTTTTTATCTAGTTCTCTATGTGGCAAAGCAGAAGCTTTTAAATCCCATCACTTACAGGACTATATGTTTTCATTCTGTTTGTAGAAACTGAATTTGGCCCTTAAAAGATATTAGAACTTGAGAGTGGTGCATATTCTAGCCACCTCTCTTATGATGCAGTTTAGTCTGTTAAGATATACCCCTGTTGTTAACTTCTAAATAATCCCTAAATAATCTAACAATAGTTCAAGTCTCAAGTTTCAGCTTGCGTGATGAAAACTGAGAGCCACCTCTCAGTGCAGTGGGGTTTTCACATACCGCCTCTTTATTCCTAGCATATTTTAGCTCTTCATTCCACAGCTGATGTTCTTCTGCTTCCACTTCCTTAGTCAGCTTTTTAATGGTTTGCTGCAACTCATTTCTCTCATGATTTATTCTCTCAATGTCCGCAACTGAGTACTTCTGATTGTCAAAGATGTGCTGGAGCCGGGCATTCTCCTGCTTCATTGCTTCTACTTCCAATTCTAAGTTCACAAAACATTTGTGAAACAGATGTAAAATACCAGCCTACGTAGTTAAACCTAACATTTGTATTTTATGAGTAAATTATATCTGTATTTCATTACTCTAGTGTAATAACAGATATTAGTAAAAGAACCCCCTCTTTATTAGCAATGCATTTTTGAAAGTTTATTTGTAGCATCATCATCTCACTCTGTCCTAAAGCTGAGAATTACAATTATTTTAAAACTATTTCTAGCTTCACTATCCCAATTGTAACCAAGGCCTTCTTACTTGCTGACTCAACTTCGTCAGTAACACTTTCCATTTTTTGATCAAGGATGGCTATATGAGATTCCAGATTAGCCAAATACGCCTGGTATTTCTGCACATCTGCTTGAAGAGATGATTTCACATTTCGTAGTGTTACTCTACGATCCTAGTGAATGGGTGGAAAGAACAACCACTGTTAGTTTAATATAAAATAATTACTTCACTTTTCAGACAAGACAATAGAGTAATTGGTCAGAACAATGGCACAAATATAAAATTAAAGGACTTCAATAAATTTTCATCTCTGACAGCTGAGACAAGTTAAGCATCTTTAAAATAACAACAAAGAAGGTTGAAAAGATTCTTGCATTTCATCTTTAAGTCTCTGATTTGCATCAGGCACTGCATTGAGAAACTTCTTACTACAGGTAATTCACAACTTAAGCATAATAATACAAAAAAAATAGTAAAACTACAGCAAGGAAAGTTGGAAATACAAGCAGAACATTTTGCACAGTAGGCAGGAGTCTCCATTTAGCTGCACAGCCACTAACCCATTTTTAAACTCATGATGTACTAAAAGCCGAATCCATATTTTCAAGCAAAATATTTTCCCTAAAAGGTATTGTTACCACTGAATCCCATGTCTCATACCAACACATTTGGAAAAGATAATGTTGACGTTCAGAAAACAAAAAGTGGTTCAAGTACCTTATTAATATTTCAGTCAATACAAGACCTTTTTACCTGGAAATATCTGCACATTATCAAACAAATAGTGACTGAAGACTCCACAGAAAATGCCTTGTACTGTAATGGTATACAGTCTGTAATAACGTGGCTTAATTAAAATCTCAAAGCACTGAAAATAGCTTTCCATTTGTTGTTCTGTATCATAAGTATCTTCATTTAATAATGACAATAATGGTCAATAATATAAAATTCAACTCCAGCATATAAGCAGACAGAGAGAATTTACCAACCGGCTCACTTTCCTTTTCTTTTTCTAGTCTTGCAATCTCTTCCTGAAGTCTTTTGTTGTCAGCTGCTAAACCTTCTATCTGGTATTCATCTATATTAAATAAATCCTCTAGGGGAGAGGGGAAAAGGGAGTAGGGTTATAAATTAATCTTACCAAATATCACCACCTAATCTGAGCTTTAACTTCAGCGCAGTACGTACCCATTATCTGGACAATTAGTTTACACTAAGAAAAAAAAAACCAAAAAAAACCCCAACCAACAAACCCACTAAAACCCCACTGTCATTATGAAGCAAATAAACAAAAATCCCAAAACAAACAAAGACAAATGAGTTTCTCAGTCCTCGTGTCATAAAAGAGCTCAAAGTTACTCCTGTGAGGTAACAGTTTCCAAACTCTCATGTAGCCCACGCTAAAAGGATAGAGGTTTTTAACAAAGTTTTATCTGTTCCAGCTTCTCAAGGTAGTCTGACTTGCATACCCCCTTCTCATCCATATATTTCCTTGTCTCTTGAGACATCTTTTCCCTTACTCGCCCTTTAGTCTTTGCCAAACAATGGTATGATTATTTTTTCCTACTAATACCTAGCAACAGCCTGGTAGCTTGTTTCCTCTCCAACTGATGTCTCCAGCTTGCAACCAAAGTGTCCTTAGTCTGGCTTTTCATAGGAGGGCACAGAAAGAAAGAAATGTTTTTCTTCCTGGTTCTCAAGTTCTGTTTGTATTTCTGTAGCTGGTGAAATGAATGAGTCAATTTCCTACCTCCCTGAAGACAAACACAAGTGCAGGCTGAATCACTTACGGGAACCCTAAAACCAGAGTTTGGAACGCTTGCAGACTGTTTTCAGAGCTTTCAGAAGTTGAACTTTCTTACTTATCAGATTGCAGCCTCTGAAAATATTTTTCTTTTATTTTTTTAAAAAAGTTAACTTTTTTTAGACAGAAACAAGAGTCATCTGCATAGAATTTGCATCTGAAGAACTGTGTACTGGTTTCCTGTCACAAAGCCATTAAAAACAACAGGGTGAGACAGGTACAGCTGACAGCAGATCATGACGCACCCCTCTGTATCAGCAGCAATGTACATAAAAAAGGAGAGAATTAAATTGAAGTAATTGAGCAGTACTTGGGAATTTCAGGTTCCCTTATCTCAGATCACTTTCACTTGTAAACTGAGGAAACTGATGCTAGGAGAAAAGAAACCAGTAACACGATTAAGTAATTAAAACTTGAAAACTTACTTAATTTTGATTGCACTTCTGCATCCAATTCTTCAAAAGTATCTCTCCCTTTCATGAAAAGCTCATAGCACTTCACAGCATAGTCCATGAAAAGCTGAAAAAAATTTAAAAAGCTTTCATCTCAACAATTTGGAGGGCTGTAAGATATCTAAATTGTCTAGATCTACTCAATCAATGGAATTAAACAGACAAAACTATCTTTCACTGTTTTGATTGTACTTCTGTAAAATTCAATTTTTTTCCTCTCTTTAAACACAGAATGCCAGCAGATTATATTCAGGCAGGAGGAGGCATCTATAATTCACATTAAGAAAGGTCTGGAAATACTTGCTATATTTTTCTGAGATATTTAACAAGGATAGTAGATACAACATTTAAAATTTTTTTATGTTGAACTATATGAACCTCTCAGGCTAGTTTATGGAAAATGTAGGTCTGTTTAACAGACCACTTCAGTAAATATGACTATTGAAATTCAAATGTGCAGATGTCAGAGAATTGATCTGGAAATAAAGAAAGGTTACCCAAGGAGAATTCACTAGAGATGTTAAATTACAGATCTTTCAGAAGCAATTACATCAGTACTGTAAATTTTGTATCAACGTATATCTATATATATATCACTGTAGAAGCGCACTCATCAACTGTCAGGTTTGTAATCTTAGTCCAAAATTATGATTAACTTGATTTTTGCAATTTTCTAATTAAATGTTTTAGCACATTATGCAACCCCTTCTAAACACCTGCTGTGAGTTAACATTGAGTTAAATCTGAGTAGTTCTAATAATCTATGATAAATTAGAAAGAAAGCAAGCTGTTGCATTTTTAAGCACCTGAATTACATTACCACCCTATTTTGTGGCTCAGAAATGAAACTTTAAAACCAAATTTTATATAGTAAACTGAGTAGATATTGGCAGAAGCCACTACATTTATAATTAAGTCACTGTCTTTACACTGTACTGCTGTTAATCTCAAGAGATTCAAGCATTAAAGCAAAATGTACCAGAAAACTTACTAAAACAATAAACAAACAGCGTAATAATTCCCTTTCTCCACAGTAGAGAATTGGAAGAGTAGCTACATGGAGAATAAGGCATCTCAGTTTAATACCCAGTCTTCACCGACAGACTTGGAAACTAGTTGATCAGGCCTTTTATGTAAGGCTACAATGCTGCCTAGAGAACCATGTAAATATAAAATGGAACAGAATCTATAAACACAGTTTAAATTGTTGTGTCATATTTGTGTTGTTACAGCATATGGCAAAATTCATCTGAACGATTCTGATTATAATTTACTTTTTACTATACCTTATTATGTACAATTCCATCATCTGTCTCTCCTCCCCAACTCTGTCCCTCCTCAAATGATGGTGCATTTTCCCTCATGGCAGTGTACAACTGAAAGGCACAGGTGCACATACAAAGAGTGGAGATATATATTAGTTTTTATGTTCATTTCATGTCCATTATAAGAAGCAGAGTAACACTGGATTAGGATTTCAGCACAGGTTTCAAGACTTCAAGGTTGTAATGAGCCTGTGTTTAGTTGACTAAACACACAGCTGAAGAGGCAGGAACATTCAACACTGCCAAGTTGTCTTGCTAAGCCAAATGTGTCTTTTCAGCATAAAGAATGGGATTTTCATGTGTGCCCAATTCAGCAGTGGTGAACTTCTGTCACAGATTCCAAATTTTACTCAGACCTGAGCTGGCAGCAAGAAGAGTTACCACTACAAAAAAAAAAAAAAAAAAAAACAAAAACCCAAAAAAACCCAACTTACAACACCAGAAGCCCCCAAAAGTAAACAAAACCTCCACCCAAGCACAATATTCTCCACTCTCTATAACAATCACAAGACATTTGAATAATTACAATTGAAAATTCAAAGTTAGACTTCAAATTTAGGAGAGAATGGCAGATGTAAGAGGATATCCACTGAAGGTAACATGAATCTTCAGTGATGATAACCAATAACTTCTCACATTTTCTGTATGTATATAAGCCAGCATTTCCCCCCTTTTTTTATACATCAATTTGTCCAGTACCTACCTTTCTCTTTTCATAAGTGTCAAATAAGGAGATTTGTAAAAACTGTTTATCAGATTTCTACTGAAATTAACATTCCAAGCTGAAAACTGGAAATATTTGGTTTAAGGAAGACAAATTTTACCTTGACACAATCAATTAACCAAACCAAAGCTGTCACTATCTGAGGCCAGGTGTGTGGTGCTCCCACTGTGTACAGGGAGCTTTTTGACAGAGGAAAGGGATACCTACAAGGCCAAAGAAAATACATTTTTAATAGCTGTGGCAAACAGTGATGAAAACAAAGCAGGACATTTTTATATGTAGATGAAGGCACAGAAGGAAGAACAAACTCAATTGTAGTTTACACTGTACATCAAAGGAAATGAGTTCTTACAGCACTATTTTATTCAATTATCATGGGTTTCTCACTTTATGATTCATAGAATATCTTGATTTGAAAGGGTTCCATAATGATCATCAAGTCCAACTCCCTGCTCCTCATAGGACTGCCTAAAACTAAACCATATGATTAGGAGTGTCATCCAGATGCTCCTTGAACTCAAAAAAGACAACTTACAGTGAGTTCCCAGAATAAGTCTTTGTATCCAGGATTACACTCTTGGTGCAGCAGAATGTAATCCGTTTCAACATTTCAAGCTACATCAGCTGTTTCAAATGTTACAGATTAATATTAATTACATTTTGTTTTAATTAATTTAATTAAGAAGGGAATGAAACAGATTTACACCTACATCTAAGGAGTCCTTTGGAGCTTTGACATCATCACAGACTCAAATCTACAGAAATAAAATACGCTTCATTGGTGGTTTTTAATGAGACTGAAAATTCCCGATTATTAACAGGCAGAGGATTTTCATTCTTGGAAAGCACTGGGGGGCATTAATGATTCCAAACACTTACTGAACAAATTCAGAAGTAAACCACTCAGCTACTTTGTGTTTTTTTCACCTCAGCAATCATTTCTGTTATTTGCACAGCCTGCTTTGAAAGCAGAATGAGAGAGATTACAGGAAAAAAAAAATCTTAAACTAAGTTAACTGGATCCAACATTTTGGAATTTTTAGTTCTTGGATTCTAACAGCATGAACAGAACGGTCTGTAAAAGAAAACTGTTTTGTCTTTCAAAGTTTTATACAAATAAAGATAATCAATTAAATTTTACATTACAAAGCAAGCTTCCAAGAGCCTATAGTTCTGCAAGTTCAAACATAAAATGCATAGTAGAGCCTGAAAATCGGAGAGTAAACCTAGAGCTAAAGTGAAGCAAAATAATCACAACATTGTACTTTCAGAGTCTCATGTGATTCAAGAAGCCTATCCATTCTCCCCAGGTGCCAAGCAGAATCTTATCTATTTAGCACAACAGACTAACAGATAATCATCTTACCCAAGCTCCTTAAAAATTCTGGGAATTTCCTCTTCAAATTTTGAGTCAGGCAATTCATAAGAAGGGCAGAGAAACCCATAGATAAAAGTGAAGATTTTTAAGAAGTCCTTAACTGATGGAGACTGTAGCGATTTCATGGAAACATTATGGGCATAAGCATTCTCAGCCAGAAACTACAAAAAAGAAACATGGCAGATTAGTCACTAAATAGAACTTGAAGTTGAAACCAAGGAAATAAGTACTTTTATTAGCATATTCTATGACTAAACATTCAGACTAATATGTTACCTCACAAAGCTGCTTGATACATTGTTGGATGAATGCCTTTTCTTGGAGCGGCCTTGGATCCTTTATCTTTTCTGTACCGAACACACCGTACTGACTGTTGCGTGACCCTCCAGTCGTACTAGTTCTAAGGTCAAACAGTAAATACAGGACTTGTGACAATGCATATTAAAAAACAAAGCTCTCTTAATGTTCAAGTCACTAAAATTGTTATTATTATGTTTCCTTTGCATTTGTTATGCGAAGTGAAGTTCCCTTTTTAAGATGATTGGAAAAATATCATCAACTTGAAAACCACAATGCACGTGCACAACAAAGGGATTACTGCATCCTAGATGAATATTTTCATCATTTTATTGAAAGAAATAAATTTTTATGGAGCAAAAAAATACTCCAAAGATGAAGATAAAATGACATAGGTGGCTGAAAATAAAGATTAAATTATTTAAGAAATATTTAGAGTATTAGACCCCTGCAACAGTGGGGTCCTATGAAAGAAGATACCTGCAAGACATCCAAACACAGAAAATTGTGAACTAAGCAGAAAGATTATAGAATCTTAGAGGGTTTGTATCTTAGACAGAAGAAACCAAGGCAGAGTGTACTGGAGATGTCATTCTTCCTTGAACAGGAAAGTGTATTGAGGTGCTCATAAGGTCTGTAGTGTGTATCAATTCCAAGAGAAAAAACAGCTCCCAAAGTAATTCTTACTCCACAGCATTATTGCTTAGTGACAAGAGAGTGGAGTAAGGCAGACCTGAAGGTCTGCTGGCCTCAGGTAATTATTCCCTATAGTGAAAAATCTGTCAAGAGAAAAAAAATTACAAAATTATGTGGGAGCATTATTGTTTTAATTTACAGAGCAGAGAATGAAAGTTACCAATACCTCTTCCCAAAAATGCTGATTTTTCTTTCTGAAGTTGCAGGTGTAGGTCTGCTCATGCTCAGCTTCCCAAAGGCACCTTTTTCCATCCTGAGGAATAGGGAGAAGGATTCAAGTGACTATTTCTACCATTTCACCTTTTGCTCATGCAAGAACTATAAACGCGCTCATATAAGCCTAAGCACCTTCATCGCAGCAGCATCTTAGAAAAGTCAACCTATTTTAATGCATTATTTGTCCATTATGAAAACTACTACTGCATTTTTTATACAGAGGAACCCAGCCACCACCTAACAAGTATGTTAGAAAATGTGTTACCATTTGAAATGTGTCACAGGTACACAAAAGAATTAAAGGAAGTCTTTTTGCAGAACTGGAGCACTTGTGCAAACATCCTTGGCTTCAAGGAGCTTTCTTCTCACTGTTTCCATTTTTCCCCCAGTTACTACTCACACACTCAAACACACTACAGTAAATCTCTTCAGAGTTAGCTTTATGTAGCTATACTTAGCAAGATAATCAGCAACACTTACATCTGAGGTGTTTGAAGACCCATCTTGTTGTTGTCCTGCACTCTCAGTGCCATCATAGATTGCCGACCGCTGCTTCTAGTGATCTTTGAGCTTCGTCTCATTGTGACTGAATTGTAAATCACAATCCCTTGGTATCAGAAAATCCAAGATCTAAGAGTATTTGTCTTTTTGAACTCCACAATGATTTTCTGAAAGATCAGAATAAGCAAGTAGAACTGTACATTGGATCAAACAGTGTGCCGGAGTTTTCCAGAAATACTGGATTCCCTTTAAAAAAAAAAAAGAAAAAAATAAGTGATTATGTTAAACTCCAGAAATACATAGAAGCAGCCACAGTCTTTTATATCAACTATTTTATTGATGAAAGTGTCAGAGCTTGTTCCAAACCTACTATTTTGCCTTTCTTTATATCTGGTCATTTCTAACCTACAACTCCATGAACAAAAAGGCTTGAGAAATTTTTCCTTTCAGTCAGCTACACTACCATGACTACTGTTTCCAGCACTTCAGCCCTTCATCTACTCTTGAACTGCTAATTCTGAGCCTGCTTATTCATTTTGCAAAAGATCTTCCAGTATTATAGTACAATAACTGGAAAACCTATTCCAAGATAATATTATGGCTCTCTTCAGACTATACACACAAAATATAAATCAAACTGGAATATTAATACCACTGTCCCTGAGGTGACATTAAGTGGGAATTTGAAGTAAATAGAATTAATTCTGGGAAAAAAACACCAACTTTCACCCTCTGCAGAGGATCTATTTTATTTGTGGGATGGCCTTAAGTGACTGAATTATAACAAATCAAAAAAACCTCCATTAAAAACATTACCAAAACACATTATCAATATAAACTGTGTTTCTTCTTGCTTCTCATTCCCCTGCTCACAAACCGTGGTAGAGATTTAGCTCAGGCCCAGTTCATACGGTAGTGTATGCTTGACTTCACTGTCTCTGGGGAAGAAGCTGCATTATTCAATCACTTTAACAGGGACTCACCACAGACAGATTGTTTTCAAAAATATGCCAAGTGACTAGTTTCCCAAATCACAGACTCAGTGAGGTTGGAAAAGACCTCTGAGATCGTCAAGTTCATCCTATCAACTAGGCCATCCTGCCAACTAGACCACAGCACTAAATGCCACATCCAGTCTTTTCTTGAACACCTCTAGGGATGGTGACTCCACCACCTCTCTCAGCAGCCCCTCCCAGTGTCTAGTCACCCTTTCTGTGAAGAAATTCCTCCTGGTGTCCAACCTAAACCTCCCTCAGTGTAGTTTGAGGCCGTGTCCTCGCCTCCTGTCGCTGGATGCCTGGGAGAAGAGCCCGACCCCACCTGGCTATAATCTCCTTTCAGGCAGCTCTAGAGAGCGATAAAGTCCCCCGCAAGTCGCCTTTTCTCCAGACTAAACAACCCTACCTTCCTCAGCCGCCCCTCATCAGAACTGTGCTCCAGACCCTTCACCGGCTTCGTTGCCCTTCTCTGCACTCGCTCCGGCACCTCAGTATCCTTCCTAAATTGAGGGGCCCAGAACTGGACACAGCACTCAATGTGCGGCCTCACCGTTGCCGAGTACAGAAAAACAACCACTTCTCTAGACCTGCTGGCCACGCTATTCCTAATACAACTCAGGATGGCATAAGAGCAGAGTTTGAGCAGGGATTTAAGGGCAGAGTTTGCTACAGCCAACACGCCAGCAGGGAATAAAAGGGGAAGGAGAGCGGCAGAGCTGGGCGCACTTTCCCCCGCTCGCCCTGACAGCGCGTCTAAACCGTACCGAAGGCAGCCAGCGCGGTGCTCGCCACCGCCTCACCGACACCGGCCCCGGGGCGGCGATGGTGAGGGGGGCGTTGTTGTTGTCGCTGCCGCCCTCCCGCCCCCCTCAGCGAGAAAGGCCCGCACCGCGCAGGGCCCGTCCCAGCCGTTACCTGCAGCAGCAGCAGCGCCGCCGCCTTCCTCCTCCTCCTCCGCTCAAATTCAAATCCGCCCGCCCACTACGTCACGCAGAGGCTCGTCACAAGGAATTGCGTCACGGCGGAGAAGCGGGATACGGGGGGAAGGGAGGCGAGGATCTTGGGAAGGGCCGTGACCGTACGGCAAGATGGCGGCGCCCAGGGTTTTGGTGTAAGGCGCTGCAGTGCCAGGGAGAGCTCCGGGGCTTTTTTTTTTTTTCCAGCCGCAGCCAGTTCTTCTGGGGAAAAACCCAGAGCTTTCTGCCTTTGTGTGCCGCCGGGGACGGGCATCGGCGCCGGGCCTCAGCAGCTCCGGTGCCGCCGCTGCCTCTGTGCCCGTGTTACTGCTCCCGAGCGCTGTCACAGTCGTCTGTGTGGGTATGTGTATACGTGTGTGTGTGTGTACATAGCATGCGTATGTGTATATATATATAGTGCATGTGTGTGTGTATATGTGTAGTGCATGTGTATATATATATATATATATAGCATATATATGCGTATATCCACGTGCGTATATACATATGCTGTGTATATATGTGTGCAGTAGTCATATAGTCATAGACATGATCACAGTGCCACAGTGCTGTTCTCCAGCTTGTTGAAAGAACTATGTTAGAGTAAATGCACGCTGCATAAAAGTATAAAAACTTATATAAAACTTGCTTACTGTTAAAAGCATTAAAGGGATGAAGCTAAAATGGTGACACACATAATGGGGAAAACAGCTTGAGCCAGAAGGTTCTACAGCGTGTCCTGTGCGGGCGGGGAAATGTCCGCCTGAAGGTATGTGCCACTTTATTAAAACAGTGATAGTTCTGAAAAGTGATTTCTTGTAAAAATTCCCACAGGAGGAGTTCACTCCGGGAAGTGTGTGTGGTTGATGCAAGCTGCAGTTTCAGGAAGCTGATTTTTCCTCCTGAACAGGGAAGTTATGATGTCCGTGGTACATTGTCTGACAGCGGGATGGCTCGTGGATCATCTCTCTTTCATCAACCAGTGTGGCTATGAGATCTGTGACTCCTTTGCATGCCCTGGTGGTGTCACTCTCAATACTTCTGTCACATCTACTGAAGACTCTCATGGTTCTTCTACCTTTGTTGCCACCTCCTCATCAAGCAGTGGTCCTACTTGTAGCCCTGAGGATGCCATAGAAACAGAAGGTAAAACAAGAAAAATGAGATTCATGTTTCGAGAGGAGTTCTTTGATGTTTCTAAGCCCCATATAGTTGTGCCTCCTGAGGAGCAGCTATGTCAGGGGTGCCCCGAGATAAGTCTGACAGAAATAAAGGTCAACAGTAACAGAGAGCAACGCCAGGAAGTAACAAAGAGTGGTTTTGAAGATTCTGTTGCCCGTGCTAGGAAGGTACGTTCTCTGTCCTACAGTAAACTACAGTAATCCTGTGATAAATAACTTACTACTATCATTGTTTTGCATAGCTCAGTCTTCTGAGGTTGTGCAGAAGAGCAGGAACTTTTCCATCATATTTTTCAAGATGCACAGAAGGTGTAAGCACTTATGAGGATATTCTTGTGTTCTGTATGTCAGTAATGTGAATTTTGTGACTCAAAAGCTCACAAAATTTTCGGACATTGGTGGTAGTCAGGCACTTGAGCTCAAACTGTGGTTGGTGTCAAGATCGTGCATATTAACACATGATGGGAAGGAGAATAGGAATTAACTTTCAGTATTGTTCTGTACTGTTTCTTAGGGACAAAAGAAAATAAGAGGTGCAGGTCTAAAACAACAAATGTAATCAATGAAATGTGGCTAATTTTCTTTTATTGGTAAACTGCGCTTGACAGCTGAAACTTCTAGTGTGGGCCCAAAGGAGGCATGAGTACCAACTTTGGCATGCACTTAGATATCTTCAGATCACAGTGACATGAGTAACATAGCACAGCTTTAAGCCTATGTACCTTGAGAATATTTACAGCAGCCTAGATCTTTTTGCTTATATGACGTGTATTTGTGATGGAAAGAGATGTAAAATTTCTTTTGCTTTTAAAAGATTTAATTTGTAATTCAGGTTTGTTTTTTTTTTTTTTTTTCCCCCCTCTTGGAGAATAATATGTTGGTTTTTTTTTTTCCATTTTTTTGCTCATTCTGCAGAAACGTAAAAGGAAATGTTTATTCAACCAAGGTGAACTGGATGCTTTGGAATACCATTCAAAGGTAAGTTGGAACAAAAGTACATTTAGCGAGTACATGATACCTGACTTCAGGCGTGTACAGAGTGCAGGGCATGACTGCAAACAAGTTCTGTTCCTGTAGCTTGTTCCATTAGTGGGAAGGTCAGTCTCTCCAATCTTAAGTGAAAGGTGCTTACAGAGAAGATCTTCTTTGAAGATACATGTGAAATTACATTAGAGATATTTCAAAGAGCTGGAAGCTGCTCTTTGAATCAGGGCATTGTGCTGAAGTTATTCAAAGCTTCTTTGACCAAATGTGCTCCAAAATATCTCATTCTGCAAATGAGAGATTCCCCCCCCCCAACATTTTATATTGTCATACTAAAGCATTATGAATGAATTGGAATTCAAGTCTATAGGCTTGTGAGTAATGTACTGGTGAAGTTACAACTGAAGCATTTTTGGTGAATGTGTGAAAAGACATAATTTGGAAAAACCTATGATCCTGGTTAGTCTCTGATACTATTCACAGATTAGGAATTGTAACACTGTATTTGTGTTGCTAAAGGTTATAGGTCTGCAAGTCAACTCAGATTGTTTTGTGATCATACTGTGCATCAGTTGTTTCTCTTGGGTGGTATTTTTCTCTGTCTCTGTTTTTAATAATAACTTATTTTGTTTCAGTTATTAAACTGATCTTATCTCAGCCCACAAGATTTTGGGTTTTTTTTAACTCTATTCTCCTGCCCACTATGGAGTGGGGTTTGTGGGGTGTGAGTGAACAGCTGAGTGGTACTTGGTTGCCAGCTGGTGTTAGACCACGACACACAGCCTTATCATCATGCCCTTGTAGCTTTTGAAGCAGTGTTCTCTGTAATTGGCAAGGATCCTTTTCCCTGCCTGCAGATTGAAGAATGTTTTGATTTCGGTTGCATTCCATGATCAAGTAGATACTTGAAAGATCATTTCTTTTTACCCTTGTTTCTTTATGACCATACAGGTCAGGAAGCTGATTTGGGAAGGCACTTTGCATTTAGTCCAAGAAGGACTCAAAAGTGGTTTTCTTCACCAAGGGACTGCAGAACTCGGTTGCAGGAAGAATAATGTTCCTGTTGTCTGTGGGTTGGCTGAATTATGTGAAATGGCAAAGCAGTTTCCAGCTGTGAATGAAGGTGACCATCAGGCTGTATATGTGCTAGAGGATGAAACTTCCAGTCCAGAGCAGGACCTGCTTTCATGTGTTACAGAAAACACCTCAAACCATGCAAAGATAATTGTGTTAATGGGGCAGAAGTACTTGGTGCCACCAAAAAGCAGCTTCCTTTTATCTGATATTTCATGTTTACAGCCCCTGCTGAACTGTAAGTATCTTTAGGTGTTAGAATTTACTCCTCTCCTGCCTGAAAAGAGCAGTTAACGTCAAGATGAATAGGAGCTCAGTGAACAGATTTTAATGTACAGCATCACACTGATAGGAAATGCTGCTGCAGGCTTTTGAAGTGGTATTTCTAACTTTCTGCAAATAGTTGAGGGTTTTCAAAGGAATCTTGAGCATTAGGAGATCGTGTGATGGGGGAATTGTTTGTCTCCAGGAGACTCCTTTAAAAATCTCAGCCAAAATAAAACAGTTTGTGAACGTGTTCTGAGCTGTTGTCAGCCTAGAAGTCGTGTAAACACATTAGAAAGGGATCCAGCAGCATAACTAGTCCCCATCCCACAGGATGAGGCTTTAACGTAGCTACATCCATGCTGCTGCTAGGGTTGTGGTCCTGCTAAATTGATTTTTAGCTAGATTAAACCATGGGAGAGTGATAAGATTATGCATCTTAAAACAAGGGTTCCCTTACAGACTCATCCTGTGCAGTGGCAGGGTCTTTTTTTAGGTTGGCATAAACTGATTGTGGAACAAAGCCCGTATCCCCCAGGGAAGATAACAGTTTCAGAGGCTGCTGCACCCAGCTGGAGGGGAGCACCACTTTAGCAAGACCAGGAGTAGCAAGCATGGCTTAATGTCTCAGCTGCTACATTTCACAGCTGAGAGTATTGGCTTAAGCCGAAATCAGTGACAGGAAATGGTGGGGTTTTATAATAAATTCTCTGTAAAAGTGAATCAAAGCTTTAAGCTGACAGCATGCACAAGTCTTCACTGTACTTCACCATTCCATCAGCTTTCAAATTGACTTTCATTATTATTATTATTATTATTATTATTAATATCAGTAGCAGCTTAGCTTTGTCAGGCAGTCTTACAGAAAAGATGTTGCCTGTGAGCAAGAGCTGGGGATTACCGCTCTGCCTTCTAATCAGTAATTTTAGAATTGTTAGTTGCATACAAGAAGGGAGGAAACATACGTAACTTAATGTTCATTGTTTCTGGTTTGGGTTTTTGTTTGTTTGTTCCTGTTCATTTTTTTAATAGGAGGACGTGCAGGAGATAGGATCTTATTATCCAAGAAGTCCAGAATTTAGCCAGTTAGCTGTTTGCATGTGTAGGAAAGAGCTCTGGGGAGGTAATAGCGGTCTGCTATCACTATGCAAAGCTATGCATATAAGAAAGCGTATTTGGATTCTTCAAATGGTCATAGAGCAGTCCAAAAAATTTGAGCAAATTCTTTATTGAAATAAGCAACAGTGAATGTTAATATAATGCCAGTATTAGATTTTTAAATTTTTTTTGAGGAAGTCTACTGTACTTTTTAATTACTCTTTTTCTTCTTCCCTTTCACCTGCAAAAAGAGAAGTAATTCTTGCTGGTCAGTCCACTGTAACGTTAATAAATCCAATCCTAAGGGAAAAAGATATAGTAAGCACATTTAATGAACATCAGATACTGATCTATTGTTCTTACCATCAGACTCAATGAAAGGACAAATATGTTCTCTGGAAAAAATAAAATTGAAGAGTCCTGTTTTTTCATGGATGTGTTCTGTATATTCTCTCCTCCAACTGAAGTAAACTTGGCTTCTCCCATGAAAACTCTTTCAGTTCTCTTCTTCTTGTCCATTTTATGCATTTCATACACTGGATCTAGCTATCTTGTCTCTCTTTACCTCCAGCAGTGCAAAACACAGTTTTCCAGGGCTTCCTTGAAGCTCTGTACATCTCTGACCTGCTCAAAGATCAAACAGGACAGGAATCTTGTGTTCAGGGCTTCAGCTTTTCACTCAGCTGGGTGCCTTATTACATAGTTTCTGGTAGGAAACTTGGAGAAATTCTCGTTTTTGAGACTTGCACTCTATAATTTTTTTTTTTTTTTCT
This sequence comes from Oxyruncus cristatus, assembly GCA_013399855.1. Lineage (NCBI taxonomy): Eukaryota > Metazoa > Chordata > Aves > Passeriformes > Cotingidae > Oxyruncus > Oxyruncus cristatus. The sequence goes on along the minus strand of VXAY01003855.1, from coordinate 373,795 downwards.
AAAAATCCTCGAGATGTTCAAAATTTCTTGGAGGGAAGTGACACAGATCACATAAAAGTCCTTTCCTCAGGTAGTCAGCCTAAAAATCTCTGAAGGATACGATTATTAGAATTTTAAAAAGCATGCCAGAAGTCTTTTAACTTCTTATTTGAAAAGAACAGAAGAAATGTGCAGTTTTGCTGTAAATCAGTTTTAACTCATAGACTTTTAAAAGATAATCGACTGGCTTTTTTTTTTTTCTCTTCAATTTCGCTTGCCAGACAGGAAAAAATATGATGTCATTGTGATTGATCCACCATGGGAGAACAAGTCTGTTAAAAGGAGTAACAGGTAATTTTATAGTAAAATCAAACATTTTCATTATAGTTTACAAAGGGTAATTAATATTTTAAGGTACTGATGTAATCCAAGACCAATATAATATGAGACTGCAGCTTAAACTCGCAATTACTGAGGTATGCTTACCTTCAAGTCTATGGAATGTCTTGGGGATTTCACTGAAAGGGCTTGTATACTTGGCATACAAAATATTTGCAAAAAGAGATCTTAAATTAACTAGCTGGTGAGAGAATGTTAGTCTTTGAGAATTTCAAAGAAAGTCTAGTGTCAGCTGTTTTGTAAGTCCCAGATCATAAAGATATTAATTTCTAATTAATATGTATAAGTATTTCCCAGAACTACAGTCTGATTCAGAAGTGTTAGTGGTGGTGTTTATCTTGGTTGTGGGTTTTTTTGTTTGTTTGTTTGTTTTTTTAATTTGAGCTGTAGCTTGAGCTTCAGTCTAATGGGTAGAAGAAAGTGACAATGCAGCAGTAAAATCCTCAAACACTGTAGTTGATTTCCAGTGGGCAGTGACCCAATATTTTTGATGCTGCTATGTGTAGGTTCCATGAATTACAACTTGCTAATAGTGTAGAATAGCATCATGAGAGAATGGTGGAACAGGACAGAATCTGTGCTGTATTTATTGATACAGTTAGCTCAGGAAAGTACAGAACAGTTTTGAATAAACTAGAGAATTTCTACCATAACTGGTAATTTAAAAAAATGAATAATTTCTGCAAATAATTGGAGAAGTTGTCTTGTATGACCTCTTAACTTGCCAGTCAAATTAGTGTTGCCCTTGCAGTTGCAAATGACTTGCTTGTCATTTTCATTCAGAAGAGAGCTTATTATGAGAAGCGAATAATACTACATTGCCTAAGAAGCTACTTTTAACTAAATAGCTTTGTTAGGTTGTAAAGATGAGAATATTGAATTACATATGATAGTTCTTAAATGAAATATGGGCTTTTAGACTTCATCACACTCACAATTCAATGCTTTATTTGGTGGAATAGTGGAAATATTTAGTTAAAGGTTCTGCTCAGTAAAACTTAAGTCCATACACTAATTATTTTATATAAAATCTGTCAGCTTTGGCCAGTGGGTGTCAGTCTTGAACTATTTTTATGACTTCAGTTGTCAAGAGGTAATTTTTGAAACGTCCTGTCCATGTAATTTCTTTGTCCATTTGTGTTGCTTTGCAGTTTTGTATTTGGTATATGCTAATTTGCTTTCTCGCTGTATTGGTGTGTAGGTACAGCCACTTGTCTTCATGGCAAATCAAGCAGATTCCTGTACCAACACTAGCTGCTCCAAATTGTCTTGTAGTCACATGGGTGACTAACAGACAGAAGCACTTACATTTTGTTAAGGATGAACTCTATCCTCATTGGTCAGTGAAGACACTTGCTGAGTGGCACTGGGTAAAAGTAAGTTCCTAATTTGTTTTGTTGCTTTCTTGGAGACTGAGAGGACTTCCACTATGACACCTTATATTCCTATAACTTGTCTATTTACTACCATGTGCTTCTGTATTTGAAAGGTCTGATATTATTGTTATCCTCTCTTTTATAAAAGAAAATGTCTCGGGGAAAAAATTAATATTAAAATCTTCTGCTGTGTATTTTTAACTCTTTTGTGTCAGATTACTAGGGCTGGAGAATTTGTATCGCCTTTGGATTCTTTGCACAAAAAGCCCTACGAAGTTCTTCTATTGGGGAGAGTTCAAGGAGATATAAAGGAAGCCTTAAGGTATGTCAGGACAATGGTAAATGTGTTTTTGAGAATGTTAAGATCCCCTTTGTATATGTCACTTGTTTATAATGCAGTATAATATGCCAAAATCTCGTGGCATCATCTTTTGGCTGATTGTGGACCTAGAGGTAACTTTACTAGCTTTGGGATAAGGGTGTACCTTAGTGAGATTAAAGAATGGAAATCTTTGCCTTTTCCTTATATCTGTCTGTGCTGGGGAACTGGCTTGGACAGAATTCTCATGGACAGTGCTTCCTTTGCTGATATGTTCTCTTGGATCACAAGTCCTTGGCAAAGGCTGATGCCATTTTGGGGATGCTGCTGTTTTTCTACTCATGAAGAAATACAGGACTATGTTATTTGTTCTAAATGGCTTTGTGTGGCTGTTCATAACCAAGTTTTGTCTAAAGCCTCAATTTGTTCATAAACTATCCTTTTATATGTCTGAGCAACTTTTAACTTCCCTTGGACTTATCTGAAGTTTGACTGTGAATGAGCATCCTGTGTGTTACCTCTCATCTAAAGTAGCTCTGTGAGAGCTGCAGCACCACATTGGGTTGGCATTCATTCTCATACTTCTTTCCTTGTTCTTTACATGACAGGAAATCTGAAGGTGTACTTCCAATTCCAGAGCATAAGTTAATTGTCAGCGTACCCTGCACTCTGCATTCACATAAACCTCCTCTTACTGGTATGTTTTGGTTTTGTTGCATAATGTTTCTGTAATGCAGTGGGCTTGGATATCTCATTCTAGGATGTGCCTGGAAGTGCCTTAATTTCCCATAAGCCAAGCAATTTTCCTCAACAGAACTTGTGGTTCCTCAGCATTTCTAAGAGTGTTTTGAGGCACGTAAGTCTTGGTCCCTAAAAATGAATGTGAAAACTAGAACTTCCAGCACTATTGTGTGAGTATTTTGGGTAGATGTGTTTAAAAAAAAAAAGTTGCCCTTTTCAAAATTTGTCTTTTAAATATTGCACAAACAGATTACAGATACTTCATATATGAAGTTATGACAAATCATTGAAAATACCTTGTGGGGAGAAAACTTTGGGAATATATAAAATAGGATATCTTCTACTTAGTTAGTAAAAGCAGAAAACTCTTCCTTTATTATGCCATCTTGAAGGAAAAGTTTTCATTTCTGCATGAATTGCCTGCAGTAAAACTATGCCTTTAAATCAAAAAGCCTAATTATTTTAAGATTGCTAATAATAACAAATAGGCAGGCCCTGCTTATTTCTGAGAAGCTGTATTTAATTTACTGAAACTGGTGCAGTAACTCCAGCCAGCCAGCTAATGTGGGTATAAATCCAACTTTCCAGAGTATAGTCCAAAGAATTTGAAGACCTCCATGTGATATGTTGCTACCTTTTGCACATTGCTCTGGAGCACTCTTACTTGGACTAATTTTGTCAATAGGAAGTTGTACTTCTTTCACCTTGCCAAGGCTATGGTAAGAAGTACATTTAATACGTGTCACAAAAAATGGTTTCATCCTTCCGCAGGAGGGGAGCTCATGATGAATCTGCAGATATTCTAGGTGCGCATGGTGCTATGTTGCCACATCAGAAAAGGCAGGTAGAAGAAATGTCTAATGCTGTTGAAGAGGAGAGGTGTCACAGTTTGCTTCACTGACATGCTTTCTTTTTTGTGTTCTCAAGGAATAGAACAGCTTCAGTTAGGACGCTGAGCCGGAAAATTGTTGTATGTTTGGGGACACTGTACAATTTGGTTTTGGGATCTTGTATTTATTAAATTAACATATATATACCTGTTCAAAAACCAGTAGAAGGGGCATGCGGTGGTGGTTTGGAATATAGGGGGCACCACAGGTTTGAGTGATGAGCTCATTGCCTGGTGGTGAATGCTCCCCCACTGCCCCCCTTCCGCCTGGCCCCAGGGAGCCCAGCACGGACCCACACAGACCAGAGGAGAGAGGCAACCAAGATAGAGAGTTTATTGTGGGGAAGGGTCATATATAGGCTTCAGGGGGATCAGAAAAACACCAGTAGAAACCCCTGAAAGTTTACAGAATCCACCAATAACAAGTAAGGGTTAACATCCAATAGGAAAGGGTTAATAAAGGCCAATAAGAAAACTTCTAGATATCTTCCCAGCACATTCCTAAGAGAGATAACAGTTTTCTAAAAGCATTTTGGGAAGAAGAAGCTGTGACTTAGCAAAAAACTTACAAAAAGCCATTTTGAAACATGTTAAACAACATTAAAAACTTCTGATTTTACAGCATTTAGGCTGTTTCTCTTCATTCTCTTTACTAGTCCATTTCTGACAGGACTTTTTCCACCCCACGACTCCCACAGGGGCATACTTTGGTTAGCTAAAAACAGAAAAGAAGAAAGGCAATTCTAGGAGGATCTTTTTGCCATTCTGAAGCCACATCTTTAAGAATTAAGACTAGAGCGGGAGCTATATGCATTGATTTAAGGTAATGATTAGTAGGGTGGTGATTTGTGAGGCTATCACCTAGGGCCTCTTCAGCAAACCAATACTTGGCAGCAAACTGAGGCACAAACAGGAAACTTGTGAGGTATCTGAGGGTGCAAAACAGCAGTTTTTGTGTATTACAGGAAATTCTAGTGCCAGAATAGTCCCTGGAACAATTCTTTTGTAGGGCAGAATCTAGAATCTGTATTTGGGAGTCCTTTAAAAATTGTGATCCTGAATGGATTTTAAAAGAAACTGTTTGTGCTAATTTTTTGTATGTTTCCTGAGTCTTTACTTGAATGCTGGAATTTGGTAATATTGTGCAGCATTTATATTTCTCTCTGGAAAAATGAATTTACTGTCAAGCAAATATCAATGGTTTACAAGGTTTTTTTAAAAATCCACGTGTATCCTACATTTTTTTGGCAGCCCCATTCAGAATATAGTTATGTAATGAAAAGGTAGACCATAAGGCAAAAGCTAATTGCTGATGCTTTGACTTCAGTGCTGTACAAGGTATTGCTTTTACAATCAGACAACACTCTTGAGTGGCCAGTAGAGAGCAGCTAAGCCACATCCTAGAGGTTTTCACAAGAAATTTGAACAGAAGCAGAGATTTGGCAAGGGGTGAGAAGGACATTTGATGAGTCACATGCATTCTTTATGCTTTGTTTAAGTGGTAACAAAGCCAAAGATATTAGTATTTACTGATGGCGTCTGGCACTTTTTTTCTTATTACAATAAAGGTTGTATGTTGGTGCATATGTAGCCACTTAATGACTGATTATAACAGCTTATCTTTCCTGGGGAAAAGAGAAAGATGTAAATTAAAGTAAGCCATCAAAAAGAGATGTTTGTGCTCCTACAGTGCATTTAACCATGCGATTGCAACTGTAGGGGTTTTTGGTGATGCATGTGCTGTGATCAATGCTTAGAGCTTTAATATGTCATTGTAAATGTACTTAAGTTGCTTTATGCAAATGTGTTAAAATCAAATTTTATTACTCTAGGTTTTGATTCAAATAACAGCAGGTTTTCTTCCTAATTCAATGTTGCTCTTACAAGGCATAAAAGACATTCTGTTACATAGATGTATGAAGTTCTACATAACTTCACATCACCTTTTTTCCTTTTCCTGTATTATAGATTGTTCTTGTTACAGCCGTTTCTCCTCCACTTTTTAAGTATGTACATATATTGTTAGAAAATAATATTGTCATGTGGGAGTATGTCTAAAAACACTGGAATTAATTCTTAGCTGCGTTCTAGCTGCTCTGCATATCCTCAGCAGAACAATGCAACCCATTGCATAGTCAAGTCACGGAAGCTCCGTCCTCTTGTAGCGAGCCTGGCTTGTTAGGCCAGGTTATAAAGGTTTTCTTGGAACTAAAAAGAAATAAATGCCTTTTGTTTCCTTATGTTCCTTGTGAGCCCTTACTGTTAAACTCAGATGTTGATGCACCTATCAATTAGTCTAACTTGAAGCTCAGGAGAGAGGCAGGGGTGTGAAGCCATCTTTGTGCTGAGTTGCAGATCTTCTGTTCTTACTCTGTTCAGGGATTAGACAAACTGGGCAACAAGAACCTCTACACTGCAAACTCTTTTGAAGGGTTGTTCTAAATTGAACTCAGTTTTGTGCTTTGTGCTCTGCATGGTTCACTGATGAGGCAGTGAAAGGCCAACAGTCATTCTCACTTTATGTATCCAATTTGTCGGTGCAGAACTTGCTTTTCAGGTAATGGAAGCACGAAAGATAAGGGGAAACTGTTGCTTGTTTCAAAAATCATTCCTCTTGTTTCTTATTTAAACACTTTTAGCAGCATGCATCTTAAATACATGTCTGGGATTAAGTAGGTGTCGCAGGTGTCTGCTGGATTGCACTTCAGAGTGAAGTGGGTTTTCTGGAAGACCAGTGTTATGTCTGCCAGCTAGCTTTGTGCTAACATCATGTGTCCTAGGGCATTAGTTGCCCAAATATAAGTGCCTGAGTTGCTGTCATAGTGTTTGTGACACCTGTAAGTGATAAAGAATAGGCTGTATATCAGTTATTTAGGCTGTGTCTTGTCAGTGGTATCTGTAAGTGGATAGATGTAATTGTGTGGTGGATTTTGTTTTTCAATTTATTCCTGTGGTAGAAGAACTTAATATTTAATCCTTCTGCTGATGTAGCTCCTCTAACCTGTTTTCAGAGGAAAAAAGATCTGGGATCTGCTTGAGGGCTGCAAGTCAGATGCCTGTGTGTTAAGATAGACTTACAGTGATTAAAAAAAGGTCTAACAAAAAAGCCATAACTTGTAACTGGAACACTGACTTCTCCTACTTTAAGGAAACCAATGTAATGAGATTTTAAGCCAACCAAATGGACCCCTCTTGATATGGTAATTTTCATTGCAGTGCCAGTTACTGCCTGGTGTGATTATGTAAATGCTTACAACCTAGCAATGAAAAATCATACTATAATGTGATCTCAAATTATATGTAATATGTCTCTCTTTTTTTTAAAAAAAAGCCTCTAACTTTAAAAAGATACTTTCTCTGGCAGAAGGACAGGGGGAGATTCCTGGGACCTCCTTTTTGAGTTTTATAACCAAATTGATAGAAATACTGTGACATGTCTCCTGCTTCTGCTGAACTGATCAGTTTTTTGGCTACCTCTTTTTTGCTTTTTGGTGAACCAATCTCTGAAGTTTGATTGAATCTCCAATGTGTGCTTTTCAAATTTGTCCTTTTAGGCATGGAAGTTTTTGGTGCTTGTTAAAACTGCTTTTGATTGCTGAATTTGGTGCTGTGATGATATTTTTAACATATGCATTTTAAGATCTATCACCTCTGGGCAACCTGTTCCAGTGTTTCAGCACCCTCATTGTAAACAATTTTTTCCTTATATCTAGTCTGAATAGATCCTATTTTAGTTTAAAACCATTACCCCTTGTCCTGTTGGCTGCAGGCCCTGTTAAAAAGTTTGTCCCCATCTTTCTTAGAGGACCCCTTTAAGCATTGAAAGGCCACAATAAGGTCTCCCCAGAGCCTTCTCTTCTCCAGGATGAACAACCCCAACTCTCTCTGCTTGTCCTCCTAGCAGAGGTGCAAGAGTCCTCTCATCATGTTGGCAGCAAATGATGCACCAGAAATCCTTACCTAAATGGAGTTGGAAGAAGAACAGTAAA
>VXAY01003855.1:334002-365961 GCA_013399855.1 Oxyruncus cristatus | reverse complement strand
AATAAACTTTTACTTTTTTTTTTTTTTTAATTATGGTGGGTTTGCAAGATGGTATAAAAACAGCTACTCATAAGTGGTGTCTAATTAGATGAACTCCCATGACACCAAACAGTGCAGCAAGTTTTCTGTCAGAATTTACATTTTCCTCTAAACTTCCTAGACTTCTCTGCAAATGTTGGATTTGTTTAAGCATTTTAACTTGTCTCTAAAAGAAGCAGGTTTTTTCAATAAGATTCCTGCTGGTAGCAGTATTTTTTAGATTAAAAGCTGCCTTGATGATTACCCATCTGAGACATTCATGTGACATTTGTTGAAGATTGGGAGAAGGAGAATAGATTTTTATGCCAAGCCAAAATACAAGAAAGCCTGGAAACACCCATTATAGAATATTTACGAAAAGGTTTTGAATATATTGAAGCTTTTTAAGAGGTGATAATATAGGTAGGAAATGCATCTGGGCCTGGCTAACACTAGAAAACAAAGTGGATGCTCATCTTTTCTGCAACAGGAGCAATCCATGATCTTATCAGCTGGGGTCTCACACAGGCAGTCTGCGACAGGCAAACTTCCTACAAAGAGTCAGAACTTGGGTTGAGCACCAAATAAACCAAGAAAAACCATTCTCTCTCATACTTTGGTGTATGCTGGTATGATCTGCAGTGATCATACCTGAAGAGACTGAATGAAGGAGCATACTGTTGGATTAATGAGTTGTATTTTTAAGTGACAGAGACTCAGGAATCACTGGGAGATTAATAAATCACCAAGATATCCTTTGAAAATGTTTTCATAACTTTTCTTCTTTTGTCTTCAGTAACAAAACCAAAACCTTAACATACAATTTTTAGTACAGATAAGGTTCCTAAGATTTTTTTGGTCTTTCTGCCTTCTCTGTGTTCTGTACTCCTTAAACCTTTGCTTTTCTCATGCATATTTTTATATGCAATAACTCTGTAGCTGTTTGGTGAAACCTAGTTAAGGATTTGTTTGAACTAGCCACACACTAAATGGCTCTGTATGACAAGTAAAACATTTAGCAATAAACTCTTTGCAGTAATACTTTCCAAGCAAAATGCAAGATCTTTTTCTATCACTCCAAGAATACCATTCATAATCGGTGACATTTACATCATTAATGTTAATGACAGGCATCTATTTATTTGGATTTAAGCAGTAAAAATGCCCAACTGTAAAGGAAATCTGAGATTTATGTTACTGAATAAAAGAACAGAGTTATATAAATATCTCTTCTGTTGCCAAGTTGGTATTGGGGAAAAGGTAGTGCTTGCATTTTTATAGCCCTTTAGTGCTATGCTTATTTAACTGGTATCTCTTATTTTACCTCTTAACAGTCATCACAAAAAAGCTTTTGTCCTCTTTAAGGTGCAAAGGAAAAGAGTGTGATCTCAATTAAGAAAAGGGGTTATTTATTTATTTATTTTTAGAAATGTTACCCCTCTGTTATGGGAGCTAAGTTAGTCTTTGGGAGTTGTTTTGTTGATATTAGTAAAAAATTCAGAACTCATCTGTGTAGAGGCTGAAATAAATCGTCATTCCCTTTCTCTAAATGAAAACCAATAAATCAAGGCTATTGAAGGCCTTGACAGTATTGTTCAGAATCTCAAGGGCACTTATTTAAAATTACTTTCTCACTATAAATAGTCCAGCTGTTTGATGAAACCCCTGAAATTAATTTGCTGTCTCTCTCTTTTTTTAATGCAACATTCATTTTTTCATCCACTAGGGGAGGTTTTATGTGTTTGCTGTTGTTATTTGTACCACTGTCACTGTTGTGTTTTTTTTTTTTCTTACACAGCAGTTCTGGCAGAGTTTATCAAGCCAGATGTGGAATGCTTGGAGTTGTTTGCTCGCAACCTCCAGCCTGGCTGGACCAGCTGGGGAAACGAGGTCCTGAAGTTTCAGCACATTGATTATTTCACTCTTCTGCAGAAGGAAAACTGAGCTGGGCCTTACAAATCTATATCTTCTGAAATTCTGTGCCTTCCCAGGGCGTCTTGAACTTGTCCTTATTACTGATGGTTTGCTTAAAGGTAACAGAAATGAAACCAGTTGCATTTCAGTTAAAATTCTTGAAGTGACAGGATATCTGTTTAATGTTATCTCCATTTGTACAAGGTGGTCCTTATTTTGATGACCTGAACATATTTAAATACTGATGTTGGAGTTTAACTTCATACCCGTTTTTTTTTTTTTTTTTCAAACCTCAAGAAAAGGAAGATATCTTAAAGTATTCTCACTGCAGCTATTAAATCTGAGCTAATAACACATCACAAGTGCTATATTGTAGCACTTGTGTTATTTTTAAAGAATGACAATGACTCTTTAAGGAGTGTCAATGGAAGTAAACAGTTCTGAATTATGCATGTTTTCCTAAAGAAGATTGTTTTTTTGCAAAAGAATGGATTTTGAACTAAAATACTTACGAAGGCAGTATATCCTCCTATATGTTCGTAAATGTCTGTCTACCTCAGGGCAAATAAAAGGAGCAGTGCTTGTGAATTTGTGGTTGACCACATTCTATGTAAAATTATACTTTTAAAACAGCTGGCAATTATATCTTTCTGTATATGGTGTTAATTTTTGAACACATTGTAAATGATCAGTCTCAACATCTTATGAATTCTGACCTTTTAACAGATTATGTGTATTTTTAAAATTCTCCTTCCTTATGTCCTTGGAACAGTGAGCTCTATTTTTTGGCTAACATAAAGATGACCCTTTTTTTTTTTTTTTTTTTTTTTTAAAGAATGGTACACTTTGTGTGACCTTTGCTGTGCTTAGATTTGCTTTGAAAAATAAAAAAGAAAATGTAATGGAGCCTCTGTCATTTAGTCATTTGCAGCACTAGCGGCTGAGGTGCTGGACCAGCTGACTATCCTGATGGCAAGCTCCTGAGTCCTGACCGCTTATAAAGGGGAACAAAATGCATTGCATACCTTCTTTACATTCATTTTCCTTTTGCTAGTCTGATGACCTGTGAAGATTTTTTTAAATTAAACTTTAAATGTTAGCAGATTATTTTTTGTTAATTTTGTAATAAAAATGAAAATAAAACCTTGTGTGTTATTTGCAGACCCAGTTTCTATATTACTGTTTCATGTTTTGCCTAGTGGAGCAGTGGAGTTAACAAAGCAATGAAAATGCTTTTTTTTCCCCTCCCTTCCCCAACATTTAAACGTATACTTGAAATAAATAATGTAACACTGTAAGTAGTTACCAGGGAAAACATTTTCTTGCTGCATGATTTTATTTAGTGTGCATTTTAAATTGTCAGTACTGAAGCAACCTTACCTACAGCTGTAAGGGATAGAAAGTTATTTATTTGCTTTCAGTTTTACAAGATCTTCCCTACCTGCAGATTCTGCACTCCCAGCCAGAATTCCCTTGCCCTCCCAAGCTGATCTCATCTAGTAGTAAATGAGTGTATGAGACTCAAGCTTGGAATAAATCGTAACTGTTGCAGGTATATTGTTTTCCCTTTGTGCTTTATAAACAGCACAACAAATGCCAATACTGTCTGTTCCACATCTGCTGCTATGAATGACTCTAGATTATCTTTTAATTGCAAATAAAGGAAAGAGATAACAATCTTGGAGATCAGGAAACTCCCTTTCTCCTTGGAGCTATGCAGCAGAACCCTTTTAAGAGAATGACCTTCTTCAAGCTGTTTAAAAATCTATGATCTTATTAACCTGTCCCGTCCCTGGAGTCCCTTTGCAAATTGTAACTTCCTGGAATCCGTAAGGTTGGAAAAGACCTCTGAGATCATTGAGTCCAACTCAGCCTGGCATCACTGTGTTCACCACTAAACCAGAAGCTGAGCAGCTAATTCCAGCAGCTGGGCATCCAGCCTCCCAGGTATGGTTTGTATGTAGAAGACTCACACAGCTACACTCTAAGCTTCTCAGACTGTAAGTCAAAAGTTGAAGACTGGAGTTTAAGTCATACCTGGTCCTGTCATAAATAGTTACAAAATTGTGCCTTGGACAACTGCTCTGCTGCTTTTCCACTGCTCTGGCTATGAAGAAGGCCTTGTGACTAGGACAGAAGTGGTGTTCTTTCATCTGCAGCCAACCTGAAACCATTGCATTTCCTCAGGAGGAGAAAGTCTGCTGGTAACCTGGAAATCTCATGGTGGTATTAGCAGTTGATAGTTTCGGGGATCGTCTTTTAGACGTTATTATGGGCCCATTATGCCTAGTTCATAATTTCAAGTAGCCTCTTACACTTTTCGAGCTGTCCAAACCCCCAGGTGTTCCTAACCAGCCATCAGATCTTTCAGTGTCTGTCAGATGATTCCTCTGAGGCAGAATCTGCAGCATAATGAAAAAGTGAGGGGTGGAGTCAGCTAATATGACAGGACAATTTAAGATCCAGTTTTCTTTTATAAAACAGAGATGTTATCTATAACGATAATATCTATAATATTATAACGTAGATAATACTATTACTTTATTCCACTTTGGTGGTGGAAAGATGCTGTCTGTTGTGTCAAGCCTTGTATAAAAAAGAAAACGTACTCTGAAGAATTTACAAAGTTGGTAAGAAATGAAAGAACAAGGGAGAAGATAGGGATGTCAGAATACAGGATAGTAATGAGATGTTAAAGTGTATGTGTTAAGAAGCAGCCTAGGTATTCTGTACTTCTTAAGTGTTCCTAAAAAGTACACCTTTTTTCCCCCCTGTTTTAAAAGAGATTTTCTGTTTTTCTACTCTGGTATCACATATTCCAAGGAAAAATTGGTGAAGTGTGTATTTTGCTAACAACATTGATGAAATAGAAGTTTTTCTCATCTGTAAATTCTTTTTGTGGCAGCTTGGTGTAGTTACAGCTGCAATTGCTCAAGAATTTTCAAGAAGTGTGTTATTTGGTACATCTGTTGTTATTTTAGCAGGACAATGATAGAAGTTGCTATGGCTAGCTGATCTACAATATTTAAAGCCTTTTAAAATTATGTCTTACTGCAAAAGAATCTCAGTTCATAATGCAAAAAAGTGATTTTAAGCTGCTCCTATATGTAGAGTACATCAAGTGTCATAATCAAACTTACTTTTATGAAGCTTCAGGTTTGAGTATGATTTTGAAATGTCAAATTAGCATATGACCTTTACTTGTATTTTTAAACTTCTGTGAAGTAAAAAGAATTATACCAGTAAGATATGATTTTGGAATAGTAATTGCTAGGCATGAACTCCCATGGAATAGTGATTGCTAGGCATGAACTCCTGTGGAAACAACAAAATTTCTTTTGAAGAGTAAACATTGTTAAAAAAGTGAAGTAGGTGAGTAGCTTTTACCTCTTTATAGCATTCAGCTCGAATAGGTGTCAGCAGCAGTAAAGAGTTGACTTTGAAAATAGATTTCCGAACTGCATAAACAACTATAAAATTATGGTTGGTAAATGCTACTATGCCTTGATAATAGTGTTCATTAGCCTCATGTTCATATGCTATTTAAGATTTAGCTACTGCTTTTTTGGGTTGGACATAACAGGAAGGGAATGGAAGGCTAGAGAATAGCCAAGGAATGAGGAATGGTCAAGTTGCTGAAAGAAGTCTTGGGGTGTCCCACCTGTCAGGTATTTTCATAGAATCAGAGAATGGTTTGATTTGGAAGGGAGCTTTACAAGTCATCTAGTCCAACCCGCCTGCAATGAGCAGGGACATCTTCAACTTGGTCAGGTTGCTCAGAGCCCCATCCAACCTGACCTTGAATGTGTCCATGGATGAGACATCTACCACCTCTCTTGGCAACCTGTTCCTGTGTTTCACCACCCTCACTGTAAAAACTTTGTTCTTTGTATCTAGTCTAAATCTACGCTCTTTTAGTTTAAAACCATTACCTTTGTGCTATTGCAACAAGTCCTGCTAAAGAAAGTCTGTACGCATCTTTTTTTATAAGCATCCTCTAAGTACTGCAAGGCTGCAGTAAGGTCTGCCCAGAGCCTTCTCTCCTCGTGGTTGAGCAACCCCAACTCTCTCACAGGAGAGATGTTCCATCTTGATTATCTTTGTGACCCTCCTCCGGACTCGCTGCAACAGGTCCATGTCTTTCCTGTGCTGGGGACCCCAGAGCTGGACACAGCGCTCCAGATGGGGTCTCACTAGAGCAGGGTAGAGGGGGAGAATGGACCTGCTGGCCATTCTTCTTCTGATGCAGCCCAAGGTATGATTATCCATCTGGGCTTCAAAAAGACATTTGTTGAGTCATGCCCAGCCTCTCGTCCACCAGAACCCCCAAGTCTTTCTTGACAGGGCTGCTCTTCATCTGTTCATCCACGGCCTGCATTGTTGCTGGGGATCGCCCCAGCCCAGGTGCAGCATCTTGCACTTAGCCTTGTTGAACGTCATGAGGTTCCCATGGGCACACTTCTTGAGCTTTTTCACGTCCCTCTGGATGGCATCACATCCACTGGGCATGTCAGCGACACCACACCACACAGCTTGGTTTCACTGCAAACTTGCGGAGGTTGCACTCGGTCATTGTGTGTATCAGTAATGAAGATATTAAACAGTGCTATTAAACATTTTCTGAAGGGTCTGACAGTCTAGTGGATCTTGCTTGACTTTACAATTTTTGCCACAGAAATATGTTTAGTTTATAATGACTAGGAGTATCCTAATGCAGCAGCACATTGCTGTCCCATGCTTTTCAGTCCCCACCTGTGTGGGGATTGCTTTTTCTGGAGAACACAGCCATGTTTCACAGAGCCAATGTCTAAATTGCAAGGCCTAAAAAATGTTTCTGTGACCTAGCTGTGTGCCTTGGATACACCCTGACACTGTGGGGAAGACTCCCAGGGTCAGGAGGAGTCCTACAGTGCTTTGGTCAGGGCTAGTATCAGTAATAGAGGTACACTCAGTGACCTGTGTGAATCAAGGGCTCTGCTGTTACAGTAAAAAACATCATGAAATCCCTTCCCTAAAACGATGAAGTATTTTCCATTAGTGGTAACTGAATGCTGATGTTATTTCAGGAATAGTGTGAAGTTAGAAAAAACAACCAGGAGGAGAAGCTGGTAGGTGTAGCTAAGCCTCTACTCATACAAGGGCATGGCCTTTGTCTTGTTAGGGACATGTCTTCCTTTGGGACAAAATCTGCTTTACTGCATTGACAGAGCTTGGACCGACAGTTACAGATCACTGTGCTGGGAGGGGTGAGTGGAGATTTTGCTTGTCAGAAGCAACTTGCATGGACCAGTCTAACTAGACACCTTTGAGAGAGGATGCTCCTGAAAGACAGCGCTCCTGAAAGACAGAAAGAGCCAGACAACTGGGTCTTACAAGTTGTTCTTAAGGAGAGAAGGAAGCTTTGTACAGAACAGTACAATGGAAATGTTGCCCAGAAAGCTGTTTCTATGGCTCAACCACAAATGCTCTTTGCTGCTGGAGAGGACACCTTGGGTACTCCAAACTAAATAGTGATGACCTGAGAACAGGTACAATCTGTTTGTGGCCTGGTGGTCAGATGTGGAAGGGCATGGCAGTAGCTAATAAGCCTACAGTCTGCTTTGAGAGAGGAGCATTTGTAAGGCTGTGATCGGACAGAGCTGGGAGACTGACTGGTCTGCTAGTATGCTGTAGAGAGAATTGTGTATGTGCATGTTCATGCAAAGCTGGTCTGTTGAACTGGTGTGAGTCAACATTATACAGTCCTTTGAATAATGAGATGTGCACTGCTAGAAATACCATATTTTTACTTGTCAGTGTCCTAATGTTACTAATTTATGGGGGAAAGGTACTTATTACTTGTTTGGAGATTCCCCAATATCATACATGGTTTAAAAGCTTGCCTGGGGACTGCACGATAGATGTATTTTTGCTTGGTGTTTTTCTGAAAGCATAACACTGGCACTGGTAAGTGAACAGCATAGTAGCTGCCAGGGTGAGTTGCCATGACCCTTGGCCACATCTCAGAAGCATAGGAAGCACGCAGAGGGTTGGACAGGTGCGTGGTTTCACTGGTCCTTTGGCAGCTTCAACATGCCTTGACATCACTAAAATGACATCAAAGCTGCCCTAATGAGGCCAGGTCACCTTGCTGGGCCTAGCTATGAGGATTTTTATTGCAGTCATAAAGGAGGTGAGGATATCACCTCATCAGGGTAGTTCTTTGAGTAGACTGGAAGTTTTGCTTTTCACTTGCAAACATTTTTTATTAAACTTGCTGAACTCTCTTGGTGTGCTGCAGCGCCTGTGCTTTCAGCTTTGGGTCTGAGCCTGACACACAGGCAGTCCCGGGATTACTTGCTCTGTGAGGCTGAGGTTCAAAATGTTCCTGGTCTCCAGATATCCCAGCACTCTTGGAAGCACTCTGGCTGCCAAACAGCAGGCAGAGCTCTGCAGCGCTCTTCTCTTCAGGCTTTTTGGCTTTTTAGCTCCCTATTGGTCTCATGTAAAGAAGGGCTGAGAGGCACTGTTGACACTGGGATCTTGTCAATGAAATCCCAGTGTTTTCTTAAGAAACGTGGCATTTTCCCTATGATGAGAAAATCTGAAATTTCCAGTACTCGTTTCAGAACATTTCATATTTCATTTAGTAGTTTGTCATTTACTTTCGACCAAATAAATCTGACTTCCCATAAACTCTGGTTGTTGCTGTTTAGTTCTTCATTTCTCCTTTTCCATCTATTTCTCAACTGATTTGCTTCAATCTAACATTCACCTACATATCAGTAACTTAGTTTTATTACATCATAGTTTCATTGGTGTTCCTGGAATTGCCTTAGATTTCTTTTAACTCTTGGGAAGGCTTGGCTGTTAAATTGTGTGGTTTGAATTGATTTATTACCTGTTTGTACAAACAACTGTACATAATGGAGTGTGGCATGGGGTTGTAAACAAGTAGCTGGTGGTGAGGGAATGAGGGCCTGCTTAGTAAGTGTAAGCAACAGCATCACTGAATGTGCAACTGTAGCCATCCTGAGGCATCGAAAGTGCCAGGTGGCCACACTTTTGGAGTTGAGGATGTGACATCGTGGCAACAGCAAAATTGGCTGCTGCCATGAGGATGTAAAAAATATGCAAGCTAAATGAGAGAAAGGTATGATTTATCTGTTAATCTTTGTGTTGCCTAATTTGTACGAATGAGGATAGAAAAGAAAAAGCAGTAAAAAAGTTAAATAGAACAACAGTACTGTAGCAGGACTCTTTTACACCAGGGGAATTTTATTTATCAGTTCTCTGGTGCTACCTGTTTGGTAAGGAAAGAACAAAGTGAGGCCTTGTTTAATGACCCTAATGGAAATGATAGCCCTGACTCCAGCTATAGAGGACTTATTTCAGATCAGCTAGAGGGATATTATTCATGGTTAAAATACTACTAATGAAATTCTATGAGGACAGATATTTGAGTAAGAGTTTTCCCCCCCACATTCAGTATGCAATGGCTTGTCTTCTTTTTTCCCCTGTAAGTAAGTAAATTGTCTTAAAATAACATAGCAGTATTGCTTATCGCTACTTGGAATATTAGACGCCCTTATTCAGTTTTCTTGTGTAAAAACCAAACAATACCTTCTGCTGTGGAAGAGAAAGGTCAGACCTTCTCCTTTTGTCTGTAACATTGCCTCTATTTGCCTCACATTGTGGACCCTACAGTCCTCTAAGCATCTGGAACTGGTGGGATATTCCTTACGTTGGCCTGTGACAGACCTTTTTTTTCTCTTTTTTCCATTCTCTTTCCTTCCTTATACAGAATTTCTTCAACATTTAATGTGTAAGAAAATGAGGGACTGTAAAGAGGAAATAATGGACAAAGTGGAAACCAGTGCCCAAAATGCAGTGGAATAATGAGAATTGTACACATCACAGTTGGTGCCACTGCAGTGCTCATGGTTGTATAAATTACAGCTGTGGACAAGCTCATAAAGACTTTTGAGACTTTGGTAAGATCCATCTCTTTGCCTTTTTGGAGATGGAAGTGTTTTGCAATATAAAAAAGTGAGTGCAGTCCCCCCAGCCAGCATTATTAGCACAGTGGACATTGTACTCTGCTAGTTACGGGTCAGCTGCAGAATTGTGCAAAAATCTGAATTTCATTTCTGACCTTTTTTCGGCACAAATACAAAAGATAGCCCCATGCTAGCTACTATGAAGAAAACAAACTGCATCCCAGATAAAACCAGCACAAAGGCAGAAATTATATGTTAGAAATTGAAAGAATAGCTAATAATGCAATAGGCTAAAAATATCAGCATCATGGGTCATGATTTTATAGGGTCATTAACCAAAGTTTGTAGCTAAATTTTACTGGTTTATTTAATAATATTGTCTTGTAACAGCTATATGCTATTAATTCAGGAGACATCTTATTTAAAATATTTTTGTGATACTGTTACTGTCCTCAAACTCTTCCATGTGTGGTTTAAATGATGCGACCTTTGTATCTTTCATTACTCTGTGCACTCCAAAAGTTAGGCTGAGTTCAGAAAGAAAGTATGTGTCCTTTTGTGAGGTTCATGGTTCATCTGTTGGTTCATATAACTTCAAAAAGATGGTTCTGACATAAAAATTACATTTTTTTCCACATCAAAGTGACCCAGTCAAAACTCCCATCTAAAATTTTATGAGGCCTACAGCCTAACTCATTAAAAAAAACCTAGAGGGTTTAGATTACAAAGAGCTATTTCTGACCAACTAACTGGCAGGCAAAGTTACAAGGATTTCTAAATTTCTAATAAGATCAAGGAAGTGCAGAACATAAGAGGAATCTAAATATTATTACAATTTTCACTGCGTGATGCAACTTCCACATATATATTATTTTTTTTGGTCCTGTGTTCTTCAAGGTTAATTGTGATAATCCTCAAAGTTAAAAATGCAACGGGAATCAACAACGTTAACATTACTTCTAGTATTATAGGAGCAAACCTACTGGTTCTACAGTGCTGAAAAGCCTCATTTACAGAGACTGGGAACTGTCTTACACAACAATTTCATTTTGTTGATATAATCATGGCTTTGTATATCCATTTGCATAATGACATTATAGGTCTGTAAGAGAAATAGGATTATATTATTCCATAACAAAGTTATTGAGGTTTTGGTATTATACGGAGACTCTGCTTTTACATATGATTTTCATGAGAATGCTCTTTAAAGGAAATGATTTGCCCATTATCAAGCTGCTCTTTTAGAGGTCTTAAATAGACCTTCAAAGCCTAGTTTTTTTGCTGTCTGCTGGTGACAGGTGACAATTTCACTCCAAATCACTATGGAGAACAAGCTCTTCTTTCAGATGTGTGGCTTGTTTATTCTTGTCCTCTGTACACATATGAGAAGGTGAAGTGCAATAAAATTGAATATGTGGCTTTGTCACACATGTTTCTTTACAGGAGGATTTGCTTATTGTACACAGTGGTCTGTGCAAAAGAAGAAGATCTCTTACAAATTCAGAAAGGAATGACGGGCAGTGAATAGTGAATTGTACAGTAGGATGGGTCCTTTCCAAGGGGGATCCTTGTAGTTGATCCCTCCATAGTGCTGAGTACTCTGCTTTGAAAGGTTGCATCAATAACAGGGGATTCACTTAAAATTAAGATGTTGCCTCAGAGTTTTTAATTCTCAGTCATAAATCTTTGCCAGAAATCTGAATAGCTCTCTCAGTTTTCCAGATCTGTTCATTATGCAAAGCCTGTTTGATGACAGTAGTAGCAAAAGCAAGAGAAAATAAATCGAATTGCAGTGGTAGAGTTAAGACTCCCTTTGCAGCCCAGAGATGTGAGATTATATCTGTTATCTTCATCATTTTTTTACTGTCTAGCCATTTATGAAATACTTGCCCAGTGAAGATGTAATAGTTTTCATTTAAAATCTTGGTACTAGATATTTAGTCTAAGACCAGCTGTGACACTTAAGTATTTCCTGCTTTGATGAACCAGATGATGAAATAATCTAATTAGTCTCCTCATGAGAAGCAGTAAGAAGTATGATAGCTTTCCTATTTAAGAATCAGTAAAATGGCAAGATGGTAAAATCTGTCAGGGCATCTGTAACATGAATGTTTTATTATGAAAAAATGAAAGCTTCATACAGATTTGATTACAGAGGATTACTTATCTTCCTTTACAATAACCAGGGATTAGCAAACAGTCCTTATCCTTCTGCATACTCTATGCATCTATGTGTTTTGAGAGAAGGGAGTATGTGGGAGAGATTTAGATATACAAGTATTTAGTTTTCTTTCTCTGAGTGGGTTCTGTAGATGATGATTGCTATTTTTACAATACCTTTAGTCTTTCTCACCTTTCTTCATAGCAGGAGGTACCTGTGATGGTCCTCAGGTGGTATGAACTTGGAAAGTTGCATGGAACTTGGTGAAATTGCTGGATTACACAAGCAAAGCCTTAGCCCTTTGCCTGACAGTTTCTGGTGTCCACTTTCCTCATCACTGATGATAATTCTGTGAATTTCTCAGCTTATTCAGACTGTAGAAAACAACAGATAACTCCCTATAAGGCAGGCGTAGTATTTTCTAAACCATCTGTGACTATTTTTTGACTGATTTCTTTCAGTGTAATCCCAGCATTTTTACTCATTGCATCAAACACAGCCCCTTCCATGTAGAGGGGCATCAAACCAAACCATAATTGCCATTGCTTCATGTGTTTGTAATTAATATTTTGCCTTGAAGGAACTGAGCTGCTGTTAGAAGTTAACGGTATTTGCAGCGTCATGTTATAATCCACATTTGTAATCCACCTCCTTTAGAAATGAACTACAGTTTCTCCTGTGATCTTAACATTTTTAATATCTTTTATATCTTTTATTGACCCTTAGAAACCTCACAGACCTCAGTTTCAGAAATACTGAGCTAAGTAGCAATTCTTGCTTCCAGGTCACATGGTGTGTTGGAGCTATGCTTTCTCTTTTATGGTAACATTTTCACCTGCAGACATTCCCTTTTTCCTTCTTGTCTTAGTATAACTTGCTCATGTTGAGGTTATAAATCTCTTTAGATTGAAAAAGGCAAATAATTCAGGAGGCTTTCTAAGAGCAGCCAAAGCATTTATCTACTCCACTTACAAGTATTCCGTCTCTACTTAGGAGAGCTGTGTGTCTGGGGAGAGCTTAATATCAGATACAGTTTTCCCCCTGGATGGGGATCTTTAATGTATCACTTGTGAGTACTAACTCTCTTCTTTGACATTTACAGTTGCTGTTGATATTTCTTACCTCCTAACGTTTCCAGACTGTGAGCCTTCCAGGAGGGCCTGAGTTGTCTCAGTTTGGGATACATTCACCTCCTCTGGGAAGCTGTTTTGCAATTTTGAATATCTCAGCTATTCATAAAAAGGCAATGTGACTTTTCTAGTCCTCAGCAGTGCATCTGTCTCACTGACTCACCACAGAGATGCTGAAAACAAATACACTTGCCATTCCTGATAGCGGTACTTGGTTTGTTGTCTGTTTCATGCAGGTGGAAGAACACAGCTAAGCCTTCTCAGGAAGGGCTTTGGGCAGATGGGCCAGGATGGCAGAGGCACGCAGCCAGGACAGCAGCTCAACGGGAGTGAGAGCTGGACTGCTGCATCATCTGGTTCATGAGAGGAGGAAGCGCTTAATTGTTGCGGCTGGTGTCAGTCCGAATCTCTGGCACCTAGGAGAAGGAAGAGAATTGTTGAGTATGACCAACATGGACTCTAGGAAGAGATGACTGGTAGCATGCAATGAGGGAACTTTTATGAGGATCTTCATGATAAAAGTAAGAAGTCTATATGAAGTCTGAATTAGAAAAAAAAGGGTCTATATAAAGATTAGGATTCCTGGTGAAAACCTGTAGTGCATGCCAAGCTTATATTAAAAAAGATAGCCTCCACTACTAACCTTTAAAATATTTCATGAGATTTTCACTTATTTCTTGAAAATTTGACTTGTGATGAAGATAAGAGGCTGAGAGTCATGTATGCTTTTCTGCCTTGCTTACTCCATCTTTGGGATCATGGTTGTAGGTGGAGAATGAAAATGGAGGGTTCAGAACCAGATGAGAAAAAGGAGAAGCATTGCGATGAATGATAATGTCTAAAATAATGTAATTTAGCAATGTGCTATTAGACGATGCTGTGGTACATTGTGGTGTTCACAGCAATTGATCTCAGGTCATGCCACACTTAGATTTGCTTGAGATTTATTTATCCTTTCACATGGTTTTAAATGTCACAAAATATAGTCATCTTGAGAATCTAGCTGAAATGAGAGTATTGTATTTCTTTAGCTCTAAGTCATAAAAATACTTAGTAGGTACAGTCAGTACTTTCCCAACCAATTAATAGAACAGAATAATACTTATTTTTGCTTGGGAACTTTACTTTGCTTAACAGGTAACAGCCATCAGTCACTAATTGCCAGTCTAAGCTTATGTTTACAGTGCGCATAGGTTTTTAAACATGCTTAGTATTTGGGAGAGGTTTGGTCTTGCCAGAGAACCAAGATGGATGGACAATTTAGTATTGCTCAGTTCTACTCTGACTATTGCTTGCTACAACAACAAAAAGATCATAGCAGAGAAAACGGTCCACAGTTGCATGAAAGAAGACATGCTGGCTACCGAATGGACTGAAAGCAGATCCAGAAGGCACTGACAGTTCATTTATTGTGTGCATACCCACAGCCTCCTGTCTTACCTAGCACGTTCTTCTAAAACCCCTCTGTTGTGGCAAAGGTGGTTGTAAACTGAAGGAAAGCAGCAAATACTGAAAACCACTGATGGTGGCACTAGAGCCCTATCCCTCTAGTCTCCTCCCCAGAAAGCTAATAAAGAACATCAAAAATAGATGTTATCAGGCCATCAAGAATTAACAACATGCAGCAGATGGTCACACCTACCCTTTGCTATATATCTAATTTTAGCCCAGACTATTTATCAGCAAATTGTGGCAAAGGTTAAGGAATCCAGCGCTGACGAGTAGGAAGCGAGTAGAAGCAGGGGGGAGCAGAGAGGTTTTCTCTCACTTCTGGCCCTCGTTCAGGTTATCATTTTAATCAGCGGCTTTGCACACCATGATTACCCTCAGTGAAATGAATGAAAGTGTTTCCTTCAGCCCCAAACTATCAGTTGGTGACTGGCCAGTTGAAATGTATTACATACTCAAAAAACCTGAATCTATATTTCATGGCTGAAATTGAACTATGTCCCTGAAGGTGTTATTATGGGAAATACAATTACACCGTGCAGTGTGCGTGTGAGGTGGGCACATGTCCTTATGGCTGCACGTATGTATTTTTGCTCGTCATGTTTTGTCCTTACCTCTCTGCTTTATTTGTTTTCCTTTCCTGACACTAGCAACAGTGTGATTTACGATAGTAAATGCACTTTGATGCATGTTGTATCTGCCAGTCTTGTGATGGAATATCTAGACTGAGGGCATGTCTTCACCACAGGCTTATCTCAGGCTCCCACCTACATTTTAGTACAAATCTCTCTGTCAGCAGTGCACTTAAACTTTTCACCTTGGCTTATCTGAGCTCTGAACAGATATCTGCTGGCCCAGTGAAGGGCATAGTCTAAAGCCAAGGTCTCTGCTGAAAGATGGTCTGACTCAGCAATGCAGCCTGCTGTGCCCAGTCTGACCCAGGGAATGGCTCATGTTGGGATTTCTCTGCCTGGAATGAAGGATGCCAGAGTCGGGGTTAGCAGACCCTGCACTAGATGGGTTTGAGACCAAATGTCCTGATTTCCCAACTTGAGGAGAAACTGGTGCCACTGCTGGAGATGTCCACCCCAGATGTTGCAGCCCCCAGCAAGTGACAACCATCATTGAACAGCCTTGCCGCTGTGCTCCCTCTGGTGTTCACTGAGACCAGATCATGCCGACTTTGCCAGACTTGGCTTAGGGGTGTGTACTCCCACGTTCTGCAGTGCAGAGCTGTTGTCTTGATGCTAAACAAGTGACCAACCTTCACCCTTTCATGAGTCTTTTCTTGCTCGATCCCTACTAGGTCTTTTGGCCATAGGCTTAAATTTGTCCATGAGTCCATACTGTGAGGAGGAGAGGTCTGCAGGTTAGAAGAGACTTGAAAACCTCTGAAAGAGGATGTAAGCGTTGGGAGGATTTTCCCCAAAGCACTGGAAAACCTTCCCTTGCTCTGGCTTTGAGAGGGTCATGTCTAGATTTAATTTATTTTTTAAATTGCCATATCACAGTCTGTGTTTCCTAATGGGAATTTCCATACACGAGATGTTTAAAGTGTTTCTCAGCTATGGATGCTTTGTGTAAACAGCACTTCAGTGAGAGACAAACTGCCCTGAGTTGCACAAGTGAATAAAAATGTCTTGAATCCCTGGTTCTGATGTACTGACTAACTACTGTGAGTTTTCTGTAATTTGTGTGTGGTTTGAAGTGCCTGAAAGATTTTAGGGTTTAATTATTTTGCAGACTTCTGTGGGGAAGACAGCTCTGGTCTCTTTTCTTGGTTCAGCTGCGTTTCTCAAGAATAAAAAGTGCAAAAACCTGTTTATTTTGAAAGTTATGTTAATCAAAAAAGGACTGTTGAATTTTTTTATGGTTCAATTTTCACATTTACAGTTGGAAAGATAATTCATAAAGAATCATTTGTTTTGCCTTTTTCTTCATAAAGCTGCTGCAAATTTCACAGGTACAAGCATTACATTTCTGTACATATTTCAGAATGAATATTTTTTTAGGAATGGAAATAGCCTTTTGTGAATAGTCAAAGTCTGAAATTATCATTGTACTAGTTAGGTAAAGCACAATTTTTCACCTCTGAGTGAATCTAGTCATTACAAAGTATGTAAGAAAACCCAGTGATGCCACTGAATCTTGCATAAATGCTAACCCATTTGAGCATTTAAGAAGGACAGACAATTAATAAAGTAGCATAACTGTGTATCCCAGAATTCCCATAGCTTCAGTATCTCTTCAGCTTGTATTTGCAGAACATCAAGCAAAATCAGTTGCTGGGCAAATACTGCTGTTAAAACAGAACACTTTCTTTTTCCTTACTGGCTCATACAAATAGTAGAGAAGACGAAGAAAAAACTAACTTAGAGGTTTCCCATGCCCCTTTACTCATGATCTCAGAAACTTAATAACTTCTAATAAATGCTATAAAAAAAAATCCAGAGAACATCTGGCATTTGACTGCATAGCAAGTCTGGAAAACAAAGATGCATTTTTGCCTTTATCCAGCCGACTACACCATCCTTGGGCAGTGAGCAATAAGCCAGAGCCTGATTTGCTTCCTCAGCTGCCTGAAACTACAACAGGCCTTAAAAAGAGACTTTCTAGCACAAATAGTGTTGAAATTAAACTTTCAGAGGATTCATTCAAGTTTAAAGTTTTAATATCTTGACACACAAGAGGCAAATGCCCTTTCTGTGAAGGACTTTATTCTGCAGCGTGCTTAGGAACTAGCAACAGCCTTGAGTTAATTGAATGCAGTCTATGAGAGAAATATTGCATAGCATCCAGAAGCAATACAATATATTCAAGTGTTTGTCCATATGTAAGTAGTTAATTGATTGTGTTGCTATGAAGCACAACTCAAGGTTATTTTATTATCTTTAGCACAAAGCTGTACAATTACAAAATCATACAGGTTGGAAAATACATTTAAGGGCAAGGTAGTCTTAACTACAACGTTGTGAATGACAATGAATTATTTTTCCTCTCTTTATCTTACTGTACCCTTCATAGCCCAGGGACAGCATCTGGTGCTTGGTGAAATCCTAGTTCTATTTAGTTTTTCTGCTAGCAGGATCGACGGAAAAAGAAATTGTGTGTTGTTTCCAAGGGCATGCATTCATGTTAAATGTAATTCACATTTAGAGTCTTGATTCTTGACCAGTCCCAATCATTCATGTATTATGATTTAAGCCTCTCAAAAATATGTAGATGTTAAAAAAGCATACAAAAATCCTGTACAGGTCTTAGTCTCTTTGTCCTCTCTTTCTGAATCTTTTAAGCATCTTTTCTACATGACCACAAAGTCTAGAAGCTTACACAAAGCTGAGATTCTCCTGGAAATCATTTTTCAGAGTTCTGAGGAAGTGCTGAAATTTCAAAACTTTTAATGAGATTGTGAGAGTTGGATTCTCCTTTTTCTTCTATCCAATCATCCATCTGGACCCTGTGAAGCTGATGTGAAAACACATATGACAGTAACACTCTATCTTGTATTCCCTCTCTTTAGGTCAAAAGAAAACCTGAAACCAACCCCAAAACAAATCAGAGAGGTCTTGCTGGGCAAGAGATTTTGTATTTTTGGATTGGATTTCCTGTTTTTTCTACTGTCCACCATGGGCACAGCTGCACTGAATGAGGAGCAACCTGCAGCAGCAGACAGAGGGCAAACAGGACCGCAGAGTGTATGGATACTCCACTGACCTATGTCACCCTTGGGATACATGGTGAGGAGGGTGTGAAAGGGTCAAAGGAAAGATTTTTGTATGTTCAGGAAAAAGCTAAACCTCACTGAAGTGCAGAGCACGTCTAATGGCCAAGCAAATGACACAAGCTTTCTTTACCTTCATTCCTGTGCAAGCACAGATACACTTCAAAATGTGCAATTTGTGTGTGTGTAGCTGGGAGAAATGACATAAGGTGAGTTTAAATTTTATAACTGTAGCCTAAACTTAAAATGGTTAGGTAGCTACAAATGTTGTCATCCAGTATTTGGCATCTCAGTTCCTTGCTATTTAAGGCAGACAAAACTGTTTGTGAAACATCTCAAAAAGCTGTTATTTTCAACAAGTGACAGGCTGATTCTAGAACATAATGGCCAGAAGCTTTTAGCGAATTAAATAGCATGATGTTCTTAGTATGAGTGTTAGATCGGAAATACTTCCAGGAACAAGTATTTGAGGACTAAACCCAGTATTTCATTGGGGAAGTAAAATTATTGTGAATTTTGAGTAGCTTTGTGAAAGGAATTTTCATGCAGAAGTGTTACGTTATCTACCTTATCTATACATTAGATGTAGTCTGTCTGTATATAACAGAATGAATGTGTATACATATGTTTGTATACGTGTGTATGTGTACATATATGTATATACGTGTGTATTTATACGTATTAAATGTGGATATATATGTGCGTATATGTGTATATATATATGTGTGTATGTATATATATATGTCTGTATATAATAGAATTAAATGCCTTCTGCACACTCAGTTGTGGTGCCTGTATCAGCTAATCTCCCTGAGAGTGCCAATGCCATGATTTCCTCAGTGCATTAAAAAAGAATATGGATTGCATAGTACTGTATATGTTCTTAGATTTCTCCTTTGAATTTGATAGACAGTCATGAGTGTTGCCGTTAGTGCTGAGATCCTAAAGCACTGTAGGAAATGTAACACATCCTAAGAAATGCCTCCAACATAATGAGAGAGGAAATTGAGGAGCTGAAACAGAATAATAAAGGAAGGAAAACACTGATGCTTGCGTGATCCTGGAAAATGACTGTTACGTTTTGCTACAGGTATTTAAATAACTTTGGTGAGGATTTATTATTAAAGAAAAGTAGACATGGGACTAAACCCAGGGTAAAAAAGCAAAACCAAAACATCACCACAAACAAAAGCCTTTGGCAGAGAAAAGACACCAATCAAGACACAAATCAAGTTTTAAAACTATTTCTAAATAAAATGCTTCATTTGATACGAACAATAATACAGGAGAAGAAGTATGTCTGAAATTCAAAACAAGTTTACCATTTATAGCAGAGCTTCTAGATGGTAGTTAAGGAGTTATGATTTATCTTATCTAAAATTAACCCAGCTATAAAGACGTCTATCTGTTAGTGGTTTTGCTAATGCATCTGCCATTTTGGTGCCTAAGTACCATTTCCTTTTTTTTATCTGGTGTAAAAAACAACAATCAAGAACCTGTGGAGAGTTCTCATTTTTAAGTTTGTTCTAGTCCAAACTGTTTGACACAGCCACCTGCAGTAATTGACCAGCTTGGCTGTTCATTAACCATTTGTTTAATTTTGTTTCCATGACAACTTCCTATATTATGCTATCTTAGAAACTCAGTAGAATTCAGACATTAACTTAAAACACCTAAATGTTTCTCTGAGTTGCATCTCCTGTTTCCTTGGCAACTTCCTCTCAAGTCACTGTAGGATATTTCAAGGCACCCAAGACAAATTTCATCGCATTGATCTTTTTAATGAATTTACACTGACCCGCAGTATACACATTGTACCAAACTTAAAATATTAGATGACAGAATCTTTATTGATTTCATTCAAATGCTGCTTCTCAGCTGAAATCCAATTACTTTGCCCCAGCGCTTTCATTTTCCCCATTAAGGCTGCAAAAACAATGCTGTAAGGCGCCTTCTATATGTATGCAGACCAATCTGAAGATTAAAAACAACTTTGCATACTAAGCACAATATTTCTGACAGAAACAAGAACACGTTTTTGCTGCTCTGGAGCAATGTGTGATTATTAAGATAAATTCTAATGAGAAAAGGTAAATGCAGAAGAAACCTCAAGAAGCATTGGCACTCGTATACTTTTTGGTACATTGCAAAGGCAGCAGTTAAAAAAAATCATAGCACAAGAAAATAATCCCAGATGCTAAATCCCCTCCCTTACTCCCAAAGGAAAAAGAAAGAGAAATCTAACACTGATCCCATGCTGGTCACAAAAGTTGGTGACTCAACAGGTCTTCCCTAATTATGCACATACTCATACTGTCTTGGAGCAGTGTAAGAGGCTAAACAAACAAGATGAATCTTGTATCTGGGTTGCAGTCTCTTCCTCCAAAGGAAAGAGGGTCCAGTTCTGAGCAAATATTTCGCCTCTACAGTAGGTGAAGACTGTTTTCATCTCCTACTTTTCTCCTTTCATATTGACTGGTCCCACAGCCTAAGTAAGTGAGACCTGGATCTGTCATATTTGAATGGAAAAGTGGAAACCAGATCAGACCCTGGAAATTAACGTCTTTTGGAGATATGAAAGGACTTAAAATCTAAGATCCACACACTAGAGAGTTACATCCATCTGCATTATTTAATCCTACCATACTCAGTTTCCAAAATGTAAATCCGTATCCTATTATTTCTACGTCTGGCCTACCTTGGCATCTGTTCTTTGCTGACCTCAACACTGGTTTAGCATATTCCGATTTTTCTCATGACTTCCTTGTATCTGGTTTATTGAGTATGCTTCACTCTAAAATGAAACTATAACCAAACACAGACAACACAATGAGTGCACAGGCTGATTTAGCATCCGTGCACATGAATATGGGAATAATATGTACAAAACCAAGTTAGCACCTGCAGTGTCCTTTGCTGACATTTTTTTGACATCTCTCCTGGAAGGGTAATTTACTGCTTTTGGACATGTTCTGGAAGCTTTTGCATCTCATCTTGGTCAGTATTTTGAATGACTCCAGTTTGCTGTTTTAACAGAGGAAGAGAGATCTGAAATCAAGAGAGCACTCTGCAGCACCTACACTTACTACTTTGCCAGCCTTTAGCAGCATCTGCTTTTGGACCCAGAAGAAAATTTATGTTACTAATTGTATCCACATAGTCTCAAGGTTTAGGGACAGGTATTGACTCTGGTAGAATATTTCCTTGTTCTTAAAATTTCTTCACAAGGGTGCAATAGCTCTTCTTATATGGCAAGAACAACTTCCTCTTCCGCCTGTGTGTGACTGAGGGGAGTTGGCTCAAGCAAGAGCAGTTTTCCAAGTGTGTCTGAATCTGAGGTTTTAATCTGAACCAGTCAGCCTTACCCAGGAATGTTGCCTGGGTTAGTCTCTTTTGGTAAAGACCCTTTAAGTCTAGCTCCAGTCTGGTGCACATGAGATCCAAAGGAAGGGAAGAAGCAGTGGAAGAGGAGAAGGACGATACTTTTACTGCTGCTGGAAGTGGCTGTCATAGTGACAATAAACAAAAATATTTGGCCCCTCAGTTCAGGAAGGATATTGAGGTTCTGGAGCGGGTCCAGAGGAGAGCAACCAGGCTGGTGAAGGGACTTGAGCACAAGTCCTGTGAGGAGAGGCTGAGGGAGCTGGGGGTGTTTAGCCTGGAGAAGAGGAGGCTCAGGGAAGACCTCATCACTCTCTAAAAGTACCTGACAGGAGGTTGTAGCCAGGTGGGGGTTGGTCTCTTCTCCCAGGCAATTATCAGTAAGACAAGAGAGCATGGTCTTAAGCTGTGCCAGGGGAGGTTTAGGTTGGATATTAGGAAGAAATTCTTTACAGAGAGGGTAATTAGGCATTGGAATGGGCTGCCCAGGGAAGTGGTGGATTCTCTGTCCCTGGAGGTTTTTAAGATGAGACTGGATGTGGCACTTAGTGCCATAGTCTAGTAACCATGGTGGTAGTGGATCAAGGGTTGGACCTGATGATCTCAGAGGTCCTTTCCAAGCCCACAGATTCTATGATTTGTATAAAGGAAATAGAATTTCTGCTTACAAAGAAATGAATGAAGTATGTTTTAAGATAGAAGAGAGTGATTTTACTGTTTTGAAGTTAGGTTCAATACTGAGGAGCAACCTGAGAGGAAATTAACTCCTTTAAGCTTTTAAAAAGCCTATCAGACAAACAGACCTTAATGAACCTGCAATCACATTAATGGTAGTTGACAGGTGTGCAACACTTGAAAATAGGGATTTAAGACACGCAGTTACATATAAAAACTAAGTAGCAATGGCTTCATAAGAGGTAACTAGAGATGATTAATTCCTACCTTCGAAAAAAGAATTAGTGAGCTGTTTGTATAGGCCAGAACAATCATTCCTCTACCGTGTGTCTGCTGCTTTCTTACTTTTGCCTGGCAGGAAATGAGCCTTTGAAGACATAACGACTTGTCTAATTTTCTGCATGTTAGAAGTCTCATTAAGTATAATAAATTATTAATGCCAAAGAGGTTATGGTGGAGAGCATTTGTTGGATCAGAGCTACAAGTGTTAAGCCCTTCTGGAAAAAGCTGTGTCTTGTCTACATCTGTAACAGTAGCAGTTTACTGGAGTCTCCCTCTAGATAGCCTGATAGCTTTGGGTAGGATAAATAATAACATTTATAAGGACAGGTTATATGATGTGTGTGTAATTTCAGGCAAACTTAAAATGTCGGGCAATTTGAATACTATTAAATTTCCTTCTTATCTCTTGAGATACATTATATATATATATATATATATATAAACTTTAAAGAATTGTATCTGCTCTTTTCAAATCTCAAATGCATTTCATAGTGTTTGTAGATGACTTCCACTGCCAAGACTTGCTGTTATGCAGAATGTACTTTAATTAAGATTTTTATGCATGTCTTATGTCACCATTCAGGGTTATAATATGTTGTTTTCTCTGGTGTTTTAGCCTAGTGGTAAAATATTAATATTAAATTTTTAGTGGAAACTCTTCTTTGCAAGTATTTTTCATTCTTACTTTTCTCGGACTAATTGTTCTTTGGTGCACAAATATTTCAACTTTATTTAGGTGGGAGTATCAATAAATGGTAAACTGTGACTCTGGAAGGGATTAAAGGGCTAAGTTCAGGAAAGACTGTGAAAGTCTTTCCAGAAGTTTCATTTGGCTTTGGATCATGCTGGAGCAAACATTTTAAGATACTTCTCTTCCATTCCATATTGTCACTAGTGTTATGGCAGGTTCCTAGTAAGCTAAGGTATTTGTCAAAATATATGACACCAAGATGCATGATTAGAAAGAAGATTTTCGCGACGGAGATAATCCATTTGTTTTAGCCGTAGTTCACCTCTGAGCAAGCAATGCAAATACATGTGTGTTTGAAATAAAAGATGTTTGTTGTACATATGGAATCAGTTTTTTGATATAAAAGTATTTACTACACCAGTACTTTCAAATCATTGACAGAACTGAGGATATTTTCTAAGAGAAGGAGCAAAAGTAACAGATGATTTATTTACCCTGGAGACAGCTAAAAATCCCACAAGGTTAAAAAGAGTATGTTGGTCTGTGCTTGTACTTTTGGTCTAAAGGACTGTAAAATATACCGCCTTTGTCTGTTCCATTTTGTTTCGTTCCTGACTTAAATTCAGGGGATCGCGAGAAACAACAAAATGCTTCCTGACACGGTGGTACCTCTTTTGCAGCTGGGCATGTGCCAATGGCCTGAGGGTTACATCTGCTTTGCATATGAATTTGCACAGTATATTCATGAGAGCCTAATGTGAAGGGTTAGCCTTTATATATTTTTGTGAATTATAAAGAAACTGAATAAAATATGTTTCAAAGCCTGCAGGGGAAAAGGGTATAAAAAGGAAAGCTGACACTTCTTGTGTCCATCTTTCTCTTCATGAATTATTTAATACACCTTCCACTGCCAATATCCATCAGGCTGAAATTCTTTAGGAAAAAATTCAAAGCTTTGTTTTGAAGACAAAGAACCTCGCAAGTGAGATGATATTTGTCCCAAAGCTGGAAGCTGAACATTTACCCACCTAGGTGAAAGCAACATCACAATAAAACAAGATGATTTTGGTGCCAGCAGCACTCTCAAGTGTATGAAGGAGTTCTTGGAATCTCTTCCAAAACTGCTCAGATAGTGAAGTGCACCATTCACCCTCATTCCCTATAATTTTTTATTTTTCTAGGTGAAGTCTGAAAGCAGTGAAGTTTCAAATGTTTATTAGCCTCAGGAGGTCCAAGTTTTGGCTTCTCTCATGCATGCAAAACTAGATGGGTTTTCCATCGAGAAGTTCCTGGTGGCAGAGGGTTTTTTACTCCTTCTCTACCCCTTACTTTAGAGAAGATGGTGTTAGAAGGTATGTTGAGGAAGAAGTGGTTATGACCATTTCAAGCTGTGTTCTGGTCACCTGGGGCTTCTGCAAAGATTTATTTAGAGAACTTCCTTATCCCCTCTAGCCTCTCTTGTGGTGTTCAGAATGGGCAGTAGGGAAACCTCAGGAAAAGTCCATTCTTTGACCAGGAAGTTCAACAACATCAAATCACTTCAGAGAATTTCAATTCAGAAACAAATAGTGTAGATGTGTCCCTTCTGTCTGGGTTGTTTTTGTTTGTTTGGTTGGTTTTGTTTGTTTTGTTTATTTCTTTTAAATGAAAGTTCAAATCTACCTCAGCTGGTGAGGTCATCATAGGGTGATCATGGGAAATAAATGAAGTACTTTCCAATAGCACATTCTAAGGCCAGTAAACCAGACAGACCAAGGGGTGTGCAGCCTAATGGTTGATCAAAAAAGCAGCATGCTGTCCCCCACATATAACCTCTTTTATTAAGAAATGTAACAAAAATAAGGTTAGGTGTTGGATTCTGTGCTTGTATCTGTGTTAGAGCCACCCTTATCTTTGTCATGGACATCCGCTGGGCATGGTTGTAAACCCCATGTGAGACCTTGACTTGAGACCAGCACCCCTCCCTATTCCAGGCCTGAAGAAACAGATACATTCATTACTGCAGAGTACTGCTGCCACTAGAACTGCACATGGCATTAATTTGGAGAAGTCTGTCTGAGTCTATTATAACCTTGTCAAATATTTGCCTTTCACTTTGAAATAGTAGATGCCTGCTGTCAAAGTGGGGTTTTTTTGGTGTTTTTTTTTTTGTTTGTTTTGTTTGGTTTGGTTTGGGTTTTTTGTTGTTTTTTTTTCTTTTTTGGTGTTAGGGGCTTCAAGCTGTAGCAGGTCGTCTTTCCTGTGAAGAAATTTACCTCCACCTAAACCACTCCATATTGTTGCAGTGCTAGAAGTAAAGCCTTAGCAATTTAAACGGGAAAGTGCCCTGTTATTTGGAAGAGAAACAAAATCTAGTGGGAGTCAAGGGTTGTGTGTGACCCAATAGGTAGTGAAATCCATTTTGATTCATCTACTTGTAAGGGTTTTTACATCGTACCTTCAACGCAGATGTTCTTTTTTTGGAAGACAGAAAACCTCTTTATCTTTTAAACCAGTGATGTCCCAATATTGAACGAATGTGAGCTCCATTTGTGTTTGACTGAAGTGCTTTTGTCATGGTCTGATCAATCCTTCCTGAGGCTCACAGAAGCCTTCCAGCTGGCTTTGCTGAACTTTGCACTGTCTTTAGTGTATGACTGTAGTTTGTAAGGGAAGGCTCTAGAAGGCTTTGCTTACCTCAGATATTATTCTCCCATTTAGATACCCCAAGAGTTATTAATCCACGTGGCTGTAGTATAATTTTTTTCAAATCCCCACAAAGATTGTTATTTATTATAGCTATAGTAATAGGACAATTTTTTGTAATGTAACTAGCAAAATTGTTGAAAACCAGTGCCTTATTTTTGGCAATACTCTTGACAGATATTGCTGTGCTTTCTATACTTTTTATTGCACAAAACAGCATATAAAATGATGGAGAGTATAGTCTAGTGACTCCAAATTAATATTGGCTCAGTCTGGGACTATAATCAATGTAAAAATCTGAGGGTTTTTATACTGAAATATTACAACTAACTTTTGATTTTCATCTGTTTCTGCTCCATGACTGCATTTGGAAATTATCTATCAACTATGAAACAACTATAAGCGTATAGAAATAAAATTCAGTTGTAATAGGTACATTGTAATAGGTGGTAGCCTGGGGCTGCATCTACCTTCTCATGTGCCTAACAGCTCCATGTTTAACCCACAGCAGTACTTTTTCATTTGTCTGTCTGAGGCAGATGTAGATGTGCAACTAATATCACTGAAATATATGAATACATTTCCATAATTAGTGCCTTGTGAGGGTAGATTTGGATTTAATGGGGAATTCAAGTCTTAAGTGTCTTGCAAATTGCAGTATATTGATTAATACTATCCTCTCAACCAGAACTTAGTTTAAACAGCCACCTGTTTCCAAAATATCCAGGAATCCACAACTGGAGTAGGCTAGCACTTAAATCAGAAAAAGAAATGAAGTTAAATGGGCACACTGAAATTAAACTATCCTTCTAAAAGAATATTATTGAAGCTGGGATTGACAAATGTTTGGAAATAATTTTGAATATTTTTATGCAGGGTGTATTCAGTAATTAGAATTGGCCCTCCAGGTAACCTTTCATACAGCACTAATATAATTTCAAAGTGGAAAAGCTGAATTATTAAATGACTTAAGGGCACAATATTTACCAGATGTAATCAAACAGTTTAAGAATGAAGAACAGTTAAGATTTGCTTTTCTGTATAACTGCTTCCTGCAGTAACCGTGCAAGCTTCTAAAACTGAAGTCAGAGTACAGGTGCTGGGCAGAAAATGATTTGCTTCCATTGGCTCTCCTTAATTAAATTCTCCATGTGTGCTACCCTGAATCCACAGTCACTTAGAAGCAGCAAACCTAGACAAAAGGAAATTTAGAATGCTGTGGAATTTAGTATCACTTCTCTTTATGTTGTACTTGCCTTTGCACAGTGTGCTGGGAGCCCCATTTTATCAATTTCTTATGGGGAATCCAGCAGCAATTATCAGAGAATTACCATTTTTAAGAGAGGCATGCAGGAGGGAGAAAAATGAATGTTAGTAGCCAGAGCTTGTTTGGTTTTTGCTGTAGGAATATCAGTCTAATGTTGGTAGCCCATAACCTTGTAATGAAGCAGCTACCCAGCTTTCTCACTGTCACTTTTGCAGTATTTCTCTGTGTCTTGGTTTGCTTTTGGATGGAAGATTTTTCTCACTTGTTATTTCATGAGGTGAGAAGAAGAAAATAATTGCAGATGCTGCCCTGCTGTGCAGTATCCAGTTGATATATTGATCATGCTTGTGAGGGCTCCACTGGACCAGAAATTCTTTGATGCCCAAGTTTGTGGCCACTGTCTGGAGCAACTATCTGCAATAGAAGACAACATTACTCATTTCTTTTAACAAGGTTCCTGCAACTCAAATGGTCTTTGAAAGGCATATCTACAAAGTTTAACCGTGTCCTTGAACCTGTGCCATGTGGTCAAAAGTGACTGAGTATGAATAATCACAATTTCAGAAGTAGAAACATCAAGAAGTTTCCTTCTCTGTTTTGTTAAAAACACATCAGAAAGAGATGTGAAAAAAAAGTTGTAGAATTGCATTTCAAAATAGTTTTCTGAGTAAAGAAGCATGTGGTGTGTAGAAAGTCTGCAGTAATTGACTCAGACCTGTGATTCCCCTTAAGCAGTGACTAAATTCACCCTGTTGGTGGCTGCAGAGCTGTGATTGACTTCCACCTGCAGACAATTGGCCTCCCACATTTTATCTGATTGTCAGAAGAAAAAGAAGAGGAGAAAGAATTACAAGGGCAAATAAATATTATTTAGATATGGAGAATTTTTATGTCCTTTCTTGCCTTGAACTTTTTTTATCTTTATTGCTACACCATCTGCAGTCCTGTTGCTAACTACTGCCCATCAAAGTTCAGGCATGGTCACAGCTCTCTTCCATTGTCACCTCACACTGGGGGATGCCTTCTCTTGTTCTGCTATGAGCCAACATTGGTGCAGCCCTGAGACAAGCATGAAGAGAGGGCATACTTTTTTTTCAGGCAGAGCTTGAAGGAGGCCAGAAGCTCAATGAGAAAAGCTCTCCCATTTGATTCTGCTTGCAGCTCAGGATCCAGGCTTTGTCCCCCTATTACAGAGGAAGAGATCTACAGGGTCAAGACCGAACTCCGTCCTGAGCTGCTTTTCCTGGTGAAAAAGGAAATGTTCTTCAACAGCTGCTTGGATTTAAGTGGACGATATTAAATTTTTGCATATATTGTCTTAAATTAGTACATGCAATTTTGGAGTATGTATTTTAGAATGATGCCAAAAGAGTCCCCATGTTGCGTTATGTGAAGGCAAGAGCAAAGAACTAAAGTCTACCTCCTTGTGTCGGGTAGGACTGCCATTAGCTAAAACCATTCTTGGGACTATCCTGCATCTCTCCACCTCATTGTTGAGTCTCTGAACTTTGTCTTTGACCCTTCCTCTCCGGTCCTCATACAAGTGTGAAGGAAAAGTACAAGCCCAGTTGTTCTTAGGAACATATCAGGAATGTACTCTTTTTGAGTAAAATATGACATGCCCTTTCCCTACCCCTTCCCCTTATATAAGACTTTCTTTGGCTCACATATGATCAGTCAGTGGAACTTCATCCATTTGAAAAGTAATAAATCTGCCAGGAAAGCTCATTAGTTTAATTTATTATGATTAAGTACAAGGATTGTTCACTTCCCTGTTTCGTTGAGGATTATAATCAAGATTTTAAATGTGGCCAGAGGGGACATTTCAGCTAGTGATTCAGTCTGTAAGACAGAAGGAGGTTTTGTATAGGAAAACATGGTTAAACATGCAAGCACAGTACGCCTGTGTGTGAATTTGAAATACAGTTGCTCAAGCATCTCAACATTTAACATGAAAAACATCTAGGAGAAATTGATTTGGGGATGGAGGTTGAATGTCATTATTTTTCCTCTCATTAGTCCTGAGTTTAAGATACATAACCTTTTAAAAGGAATATGAGGGAAATAAGCACTTAATTCTTTGTGATCCTGTACTGACTGATGGACAGCTGGGTTTTAGGGAAGATTGTTTTGCGTACTTCTTGAATGACCTAAAATATTTCCAAAGCAAATTAATGTTTTGAGGGACCTTTCACATAGAATTTCAAATAGCAAACAATCATCTCTGCTAAAATTACTGCTTATAGTGCCCATGACTCAGCATGTGTTTTCTAGCAGTGACTCCTGAGAGAAATGATCTTAGGGTATGGGCAGCTTAGGGTAGCATCTTTGTTCCTTACTCTGCCTTTATCCTCTCCCTGAACCTTCAGAATATGAATTCACTCATGGTTTTGTCCTGGCTTCCTGTGGTGGGTTGACCTTGGCTGGATGCCAGAATGCCCACCCAGCTGCTCCATCAGTCCCCTTCCCAGCTGGACAGGAGAGAGAGTAAGGTGGAAAACAACTCGTGGGTTGGGATAAGGCAGTTTATTGAAGCAGAAGTCGGTGGAACCTTGCATGCGCAAAAGCAAAGCGAAAGATAACACGGTTTATTCTCTACTTCCCATGAGCAGCGATGATCGGACACCTCCAAGAAGCAGGGCTTCAGCACCTGTAAGCGTTCCTCGGCAG
Source organism: Oxyruncus cristatus (assembly GCA_013399855.1). Lineage (NCBI taxonomy): Eukaryota > Metazoa > Chordata > Aves > Passeriformes > Cotingidae > Oxyruncus > Oxyruncus cristatus. Next base: position 335,938 of record VXAY01003855.1, on the reverse strand, counting down.
GCAGCCATTGGAGACAACGAATGCCCATCTTCCTGCTCCTTGCCTCAGCTTTTGTATCTGAACTGACGTCATATGGTATGGAATATCCCTTTAGTCAGTTTGGGTCAGCTGGCCTACTTGGATCCCCTTCCAGGATCTTGCCCTCGATTGAGGAAGGAATGTTACAGTGTTGGTGCTGTGCTCAGCAGCAGCCAAAACATCAATGTGTTATCAACTCCCTTCTATCTACCAATGCAAAGCACAGCACTGTGAGGGCTATGGAGGGGAAATGAACTCCAGCTCAGCCAGACCCAATACATTAATTTTTTTTCTCTTCCTCATTTTCATAAACCTTTCCCAAAATAATTTCTAATCTCCCCCTCTCCTGTGGGTGAGAGCTATCAGCGAGGCAGATGTATGCCAAGGACCAGCGTTTCACCAATTGCTTGTGCATTTCTGTAGAATAACAGAGGAAAGTCAGGAGTTGCCAGAATTAATCAGACCGGTGATTTCTCTAATCCACTGTTCTCTGACATCAGATATATATTCCTCTGAACCACGTAAATTCTCGGTGCTGTTTTCTGTTTTCTCCTCCTTTTTAGAGGTCAATTTAGCACAGTCTGCAGAAGCATCCAAAAAAAGAGGTTGTAGCAGAACGGAATAGGATTTCATTTGAAGGAGAAAATATTGCCAGTATGTTCCATCTTCATAAGGGATATCTGCTGAAGCCTGAACTGTAGTACAAATAGTGCACAATATTCTTTCCACTTATAAAGCTAGTTTGGGCACTTAGCACCAGTGACTGTATGAGCACAAGAAACATTCAGGAAGTTTCAGAACATCCTGGAAAAAAGTTCAGGAAACAAAAAGCAAAGGAAGCACAGAAATTAAGATTTCTATGGGATTTAACGATATTTTGATGAGAGGAAAATATGGTATAAAAATTGTAATTATTTCTTGAATCTCACTTAAGAAGATTTAAGACTGAATATGAGCAAAATTTGAAGAAAATACCCATATGGAAAGAAGGGATACATTACATTTATTACCAAATGGAGCACATTAAACAGCATTTGTGTTGCAGAAGAGAGCTGACAAAAAAAAATCCAAGAAAATAAGAGTTTGCTGGAAAATGTCAGTTTGTGAAGACCACCATTTGAAGGGTGTAAATTAAACCCCTGGTTGGCCAAAGCTAAAACCCAACCCACATACCTACTAACTTGTGGTTAAGGCCCCTGGGAATGGGACTTCAGGTGTACATAATTCTGATGGCTTTTTCAGGCTGGGGGCTTCAGCCCAAGCGTGTCACAGTCTGAGGAAACTGTTTTCTGTGAAGGTACAGGATAAGAATGAAGTGGCCACTGCTGCAGAGATGACTTCTGGGCAGCCAAGAGCAGTGTGACTGCACTGCTCTCCATCTCCCCAGACACCTGTGCCTTGCAGCAGCTCTGGGATGGCCTGCCATAGGCTGTGGGGAACATGCTGCTCATCTTTCTGTATGTCCAGCTCTACCATATGATTCTGCTTGGATATATGACTTCAGTAGCAGGTTCTGTACTCAGCCATCTGTCTCAGACCTTTAGGATGGGAAATGTGGTTGCATTTCTGTAGGCTTTTTATCGATTGGAACCAGGTGGCATACCTTCTACTGTCATTAAAATGCAATTCTCTTCAATGAATCTTTGCATGTATGCAGGGCCTGCCACACTAGATCATTTACAAGTCCTGCCACCATCTGGGATTTATGTTGAGTGTTATTCAAATGATATATGGTGGAGCCTAAGGAAAATGATGGCAGTGAAGAGAATGTACATTGAATACATTCATCGACCCTATTCCATCTGAAGAAATGCTGTCATTCCCTGACACAAATTTTCTGCCTAGGAGGAAAAATAGAATACATTAGACTGTTTTTTATTTGTTTGGGTTTGGTTTTTGTTTTTCTTTCTTTTTTTTT